>JAYMFT010161924.1:0-26424 GCA_038088735.1 Panulirus argus | reverse complement strand
ATATATATATATATATATATATATATGTATATATATATATAATGTCGGTCGCACTAGTTTACAAATCTATGATTTCCATACTCAGCCGGAAATGCTGACTAAAAGGGTAAAGGGTATTATTAGTCTTACCCGACTGGCCTAAAGGGGAGTGATATATTGCTGGGGAATAACCAGATATGGACAAGTTTATTCTTTAGACCTTGTCAGTCTTTCTCACATAGCTTCTGTCACCAGTCAGTTAGGATAAGCGTCTTGGGTAAGATACTTTTAAACAGTATAAGGTCTCACTTTACGAATCACATATATATTTTCTTATACTTGATAGCCCTTTGACGCGTTGGCGAGGTAGCACCAGGAACAGACGAAGAAAGGCCGCATCCACTCACATCCATTCTCTAGCTGTCATGTGTAATGCACCAAAACGACAGCCCCCTATCCACAACCATGCCTCACAAACCTTTCCATAGTTTACCTCGGACGCTTCATATGCCTTGATTTGGTTCACTGACAGAACGTCGACCCCTGTATACCGCATAGTTCCAATTCACTCTATCCCGTGCACACTCTTCACCCTCCTGCAAGCTCGGGCCTCGATTGCTCATAAGTCTTTTTCAATCCATCCATACATCTTCATTTTAGTATATATATATATATATATATATATATGTGTGTGTGTGTGTGTGTGTGTGTGTGTGTGTGTGTGTTTTATTGGTATCCGTTTGTAAGTGGTCACGCCTCGGGTGAGAAGTCATCTTTTAGAGGTTGCAGTTTCGAGTCAGCGTCGCCTTCATCCATATGGACGAAGTCATTTTGATGTATTTGTCCGCTATTTATTGTCTGCAGTCTTGCATATGTGTATGTATATGTATCAAGTGTGTATATTTTGCACATACTGTAGATATGAGTGATGAACGTGCATTTATCTGCACATGTGAGTATTAATACCCCGAAACACGGTAGTAGGCTGACAGCGGCACGCCTCTCCGAGACAGTGGACCTTCTCATGGCACGTCGCTCCACTGATCCGCAGTTCTCAACCAGACTTTCATTACACCAACACAGACGTAGACTCACGTAAAATATGATGCCCCGTAGGCAATGAGATTTGACCATGAATACTGATGCAGCAAGCATCTTTCAACCCAGTCATCATTTAGGCGTTGCTCCTATTGATGCGAGCATGGCAAGGGTCCACATTATGACTGATCTCGTAAAGTCCCATCTGTTAATTGACCTCAGGTTCTGTGCCCTTTAGAATGCTAGTCTGCAGGTATTCTGAAACTACTTATGTTCTGATATTAAGAATCTGTTATAGATCATTTGTGCTACAGCACTACTACGACGAGAGGTTTGTACCAGTTGCTTAAGTATTCTCTTATAATTTGATAATGGACACGAGTACCTTGTCCCCCTTTGATCACCGCTATGGCCACATCATAAGTGAGCTTTATACTTCTGGTCTCCTCATTTCCATAAACACTTGTCTATGATTCAGCGAGTTTATAAAGAGCAGAGATTAACACCGGGAATATAGAAACAAGTCATGTGGGGAAAGGTTAATGAAGAACATATTATTCCCTTTACGGAAGAAACTTTTCCATGGTAACGTAAGGGAAGTTTTGAAGATACTCAAAAACGCTAAATATCATCAACATAAACACAGTGCTCGAAGTGCACGAGGGCAAAGGATTTCACATTGGTGTCGGTGGATATTTTTTAAAAACATTTGAAACTGGAATAATCTACCTTTCTTTGTCATAAAAGCCACAGCAATAAACTAACTGTTTACTAGAGATATGAAAAAAAAAAGATTCCTTCGCTGAGTAGCCTCATTTCAGCCCAGTAGATTTTCTGCTTCCTGTGTGCTGAATGTACCGGTAAGAGTAATCTACTTTTTGCTTTTAGCATCACTACTTTGTGGAAAAGGATTTAACTCTCAGTAGCATTTTGTTCAATCCTTCACTTTTCGTGGGGGCGAATGTTTTATACTGAGAGAGCTTTGCATATCAGATTTGGAGGTTTTATTTGTATATCTGGGTCATAATAAGCAACCAAAAAGGAAATAAAGCACACGTTGCTTAATTCGAAAATTTGCCTACAGATTTCTTGATGGAGTACCAATGAGACTTTCGTTGTTCGTGTCCAGAAGGACAATAAGAACTCAGTGGGAAATGACGGCTAGTTTACAGACTTGAATATCATATTCGCAGTTGTCCTAATGCTAGTGAGACTAATGATAAAGGCAGTCAGGGGGAATTATCACGAACAAATGAGTGTTGGGAGAGAGCCACTACTTTTCAGCCACCAGTGAGTGAGGCTTATCACCAGCACCTGTTCTAAGCCCCGACTTTCATACGAGTGATGCATGATCTATACGTAATGATATAGCCTACTTCCTTCTCGCGCCTCATTAATAATCAGACACATTTGATAAGTGCATAGATAAGGCAAATTATGCAAATGGTACGACTAAACAACTGTATCTAAGAAAGGCTGACTTGAACTCAATCTTTGAAGTTCAAATTCAAATGTCTTTTTCTTACTAATAACATGAGCCTCGCTGCATCAGGTATTCGGTTTAACTAAAAAAAAAAGAAAGTCACATCATTTGATTCATGAGCATCTATAAATGCTTTCAGACTGTAAACTCTGTTGAGCCTTGAAAAACAGAATTATTCCAAACCAGGATGGAACACTGGCTCTTTCAGGGTGACATCCCAAGCAAAGGATATGCAGCTAGCACAAGGACGACGCCAGAACTGACTGAGGGCTGAGCACTAGACATTCTCTGCTCTCCTCTGTGTTAGGCCAGACTCCTGCAAGTCAGCCACGAGTTATAAAATCTGGTACACACAGTAATCACAACCCACAGGATCCTTACTGTATACTTACACGTAATTCAGAGTGCGATGTTGAATCTACGTGCAACATGGGAGGCTTTAAGCACGATAGTCTTGGGCTTGTACTGACTTCACAGTGGTGCATAAAACCACCACCCTGCAATATGGCACCCGCGTAAAAACTTAATTACTACTCTGGCTGATACGGCTAGCGGAGAAAGCTCTTACCAGTTACATGACAGTCGAGGCCATACTGATCCAGTGCACATCTAAATCCCAGTCGGTCACACCCACTAAAATGGTCGGGGTGAATGTAATTTTGTATCATCTAAAGCAATTTTGATTAGTTCTTATACCCATGATGGCCAGATATACTAATCATTTCATGACCTAAAACTCCTATAAAGAAACTGGAATTACGTATTGGACTTCGACATCGTGGGCAGCTAGGCAGCTCATTCAACAACCTTCAAGAAGTGGTAACAAACTCGTGTCATGAATTCGAGTACATGATAGGGACATGTTACTGTTCCATACAACGACTGAGTAAAAATAAAGGCAATTTGACACTGGGGTACATTGCACGCTATAGAATCAAATGTGTGAAAAGCATTTATTCAGTACCAGCAAGAAAAAACAGGTAATTTACCGACACAACCATATAGGAGTTATATTCGCATCAACACAGTGATGGGAAGTATGTGTTCAGACTGCGAGCCGAAATGATTAAGTAACACTGTTACTTAATCAAGAAATTCATAAATTTCTGGTGTACCATTGGATCGATGAGGAAGAATGAGACTGTGGTCTGTGGGTGTGATATCAGCACTATTTCACAGCAGTGTTTGCATTTAGTCAATAGGTCATAATCTGGCAGAATCTTGTATATTTTGCAGAACAAATGAGACGTGAAAATCTTACAGAGGAACAGTATATAATGGTCAGTTATAATGTGAAGTTCTGACTCTGATGATGCAGGGAGTAGATATAAGTCCAACCACTAGATATTAACCTCGGTGTTCGACATTCCTCAAGACCTTTCGAAATGCCAGGTGTGAATGAAGTTCAAATACTTGGCAGTTCGACGTTTTCCTTTGGCAGGTCTAAATAAGCACAATTATGATAATGGCTGAGTTATGTAAACTACTACAGATAACCCAGCACCAACTCCTCCTCCATCATCCAATAGCCTCCAGTCTTGTGCTATCAAGACTTCGATCTTGCAGTCATAGGAAGGATCTGGAAGGTGATTTCCAGGCAACGTGCTGTCAGCTCTTCTTTGGTGCAGGCGTCAGTGTGGTTAAGTGTTTGAAGTTCAAGCTGAATACGAAAAATATGGATGCTCTTGCAGTTGTTCTGTTCGCGTCCACCATACTGCCACCACCTACCTCGTTGTGCTCTTCATCTTCCACTTTGTAATTCTACCTTCACTTTGCTCCATCACCTACAACTTGAGTGAAAGCTCTCGCCTCGCCTGAAGCCTCCATTACACTTTGCTGTTGTTATCTTGCTCTACCGCCTCTGCTTTTATCTCTAGTTTAATGAATTTTTTTCTCTTCCTTTGCTCTTTTCGCCATCTCGTTTGCACGATGTAAAAGTCAGTGGACCAGTCCTGCTGCAGTCAGACACGTATATTCGTGATGATCTTTGACAAGTGAAAAATTAACTAAGTTCCGTGCAAATCTTTATGCTGATATCTTAATCATGTCGGGAGTAACCTGCTGGGAGTAAGACGTATGTGAATTATATATGACCCGTGCTTAGGGACAATAGTCGAGCGCACGAGAAACGCTTCGAATGCTTGCTGTAATTAATTGTTTCATTTCAGCTCTTAACAAGTGGAGACCACAAGAGACTTCGTGACTCTTACCGTTCAACAAAAAGCACTCCTTTCGCGCCGTATCTGCGCCCATGGCAGACCACCTTGAAGGCCCACATTAAGAACAAAGAATTTACTTTTTTCATTGTCTTTTATAAGAGTTCACCCTCGGGGAAATTCGTCTTGCGATGTATTAAACTAGAGTGAATAGCTCTGGGGGAGGGTAAAGCTTCTTCCATTGTGTCCTATGAGAACTTGGGATCTATACTCTGAATTCGCGTTTTGTGCACAGAATCCCCCGTCGAGCTGTGTGGCAGCAGGCTCTTCATACAACCCCATTTTTCCTACCAGTCTGCATTGTTTTCTTCTTAATTAAGTTTCTCTCTTCACCCACCGCGCTCCATCAACTCGCTCCTTTGTGAGAAGAATACTCGAGAAAAGAACTCTTCTTAAGAAACGGTTGAAAAGGTCCATCTCCACCTGACGTCTGACCTAAAGCCCAGCAGGATATGTACACACTAAAGGCCCGGGAGGCCACAGGATGGCGGGCTAGGAGCACGGCGCAGTATGTAGTACAAAGTGAGGTTCAGGCGGCACACAACACCAACTGGAGAGCTGTATGATTCCGTTGGCCTAGAACCCAGAGAGAAATATGTAAGGCAAGGGTCATGTGTCACACAACACTGGCTTTGAGCCAGCACAAGGGAGAATTTCTAGGGTCATATTATTGATAGTGATATGGGATTCTTACAAGTTGCAATCAATTATTCAGGGATTACTTTTCAGTACGCCTGTAGTATTTGATATTGTCCTGAGCGGTTCACAGTAAAGAACAAGATCACAACTGATTCAGGAAG
Organism: Panulirus argus; assembly: GCA_038088735.1. Classification (NCBI taxonomy): domain Eukaryota; kingdom Metazoa; phylum Arthropoda; class Malacostraca; order Decapoda; family Palinuridae; genus Panulirus; species Panulirus argus. Next base: position 20,908 of record JAYMFT010161924.1, on the reverse strand, counting down.
AGGTAAATGAGCTGAGATAAGGTCATAACACAATCCATCTGTTTCAATAGAACTGAAAGATTTTATGGTTATATCTTGAGTCAAGAAGAAACATTACTATGTATATAACCTTTGAATGACCCAGTTGTTCGCCATATGGACTTCCGAAGATCAAGTTCATCAAAATTTGGGATTCAGTCATCGTTAGAGTGTCGAGGACTTTCTAACATGGACTGCTGTGTACACCTGCTGTTGCCTCTGTCCTATCCATCAGTCCACATGAGAACCATCTTTCTCAGCTTTGAGATCTACCTGAGCTATCTTACCTTTTGGTGCTTTCAGATTTCTTGTATATCTCATTCCTTGTTCTTACGCATGTTATGAACTTCGCTTCCCTTTTGTTACCTGTATAAAATTTCGTAAGATTTTAATTGATTTGATTTGATTTTTAATGTCGTCTTGACTTTTCTCACTTTATCTGTCTCTCATGCAGGTGGAACTGGTGTCTCTTATTCATCAGTCAGTCTCACAGATTTCTCATCACCCTTCGCCTCCATTTCCTCCTCAATTATCATAAACTATTGTTTCATTCCTCACACCCCTTCATCTTTCAGACCTCTTCCTATCTACCCCATCCCCTTCGGCTCTTCTGTGTCTGCCATGGTGCAGTAAACACCGGTAATCATATTAAGGCTTTGCCATTATTTCCCGTGATGGGTAGCAATTACAGGTGCTCCATCAAGACTGGGTTTTTCGATCACTAAACATATATATATAAGACCGGTTTGCTTGTGAAATTAACAAACTGATGGCAATAATCAATACAATCCGATGAGAAAAAGTAACATATACTTCATATCCGAATTCATTATCAATTATATTGATACTCAGTTTGAATTATTGCATCACTGAAAGCGTCCAAATAATCAATAATTGAAGGATAGTTTGAAAGTGTGTTGCAAGGAAAAAAAGTTCTACTGCTGAACGATATTAATCACTGAGTTCTCTCGTGGCGCCAGAGATTACATCCGAAGTTTTTGATCATCGATTCATACATCCTCACTGACTATATCTTCAGTCCGCATGTCGGCAACTCCTCCTCACTCGTGTAAACCAAGGTCATGGCTCATGGTCTACATTCGTTACTCTACACAATGGTTGTTGTCTGAGAGCTCTCTGCAAAAGTCGTAGTTGCAAATAATTACGGCGGCCCTCAAGTCGTCTTCATTAAGTCATGGCCTTCAAGTCGTGTTTAGGGTTTCTCGCGTGGTTTAGTAGTAAGCTGTTCTACTATTAATCATTGATATTGAAAAGCAGAACTTCATTTTCAAGTTGTATCAGGAGTTCCAGAGAGTGGAACCTCTAGTCAGTTACGCCGAAGATGGGAAGGAGATAGGTATGGAAAATCTCTTGTCTCCTCTTCTCCCTTTTGCCATCTTCATCTGCATTAAGCCCTCAGCCCTAGCAACTCACATGTCTTAACCAACCGACTGCATGTCAACTACCGAATGGCATATCAGTTCCCCCATTATGGTCATCTTATAAGAGATCAAAAGCGTCCCGTTATCCCAAGACTTCAACACGCTCCTAAAGAGAATGTCAGGAAACGTGGCTATCAGCTTTCTTATGATATAGCCGCTCAAGAGGTCCGTCTCTGCTATTGAAGATCTTCACTAACCGAATGTATGTGTCAGGTTAGGGCTGTCCTCTTGTATCTCCTCCTGTTTGATCCGTATTTCCAGCGTGAATGACCGCTTAGGTCCTGCCCTCGATGACACTGATAAAGATTAACATTATCATCACCTTAGATTAGAGGTTCATTATAATCCCGCATAATAAAAAATCTAATTATAGGAACGAGTTGGACAGCTCGAAGTAAGCTGAGCTGGTTGGTCCTTGGTGGGTAGGAAGATAAAGCTAAGCTGCACACGATCTAAAATTATGGGAGTTAGCTAAGGGTTGGCACAGTCCATGGAGAGCGTAATGAGGAGGTGTGATACGAGGAAAAAATATCCAGTTTATGGGTTTTGTAGCGTCGTGGGTCTCGGGCACCCTGGATGCATCATTAGTGCTACAGTGTGAACACCTCTGGTGGTGCGGTAATGTGGGTTTTCGACCACTTCTGATGGTGTGGCCCTCGACTACAGTCATTACTGCTACCTTGTATTACACCTCTGGTGGTATGGCAGTGTGGGTCTCGGGCCTGGCTGAAGACATTACTGCCACAGTGTGGACTCCTGTGGTGGTGAGGCAGAGAGATTGAGGCCTCAAGCCCTCGACTACAGTCATCACTGCCCAAGTGTGGACACCTCTGGTACCCTAGTAATGACTATCTGCCTGTCGCTGGAGACCACCGTTAAGTCACCATTACGACCGAACAAAACAACTTAAAAAATGCTAGTTCTTGCGTATATAGGTAATAGTATTTAGGTAGAAGTTACCAGAGAATACTATTGGTAGAAAGGAAATTCACTATGATAATGTGTTTGTTGTATGATTATAGTTAACTAGGCTAGGGGATGAGCAGGTTTTGTGGAAAGTGCTGTGAAACAATATGCTAGATGGAATTGATATATGGAGGATATATGCTTTGACGTAGGTAATGCAAACAAACTGGAAGTGAGTGACTTCAGATGTAAATATGGATGTTAAGAGAAAAAGCTGAAAACGCCAACACTCGCAAGCGGAAATAAAGTGTTTCTCTTTCCACGCCATAACTCACCATCAATGTTCATTAGGAGAAAGACGCATGTGATCTCATTTCATTACATCCAACACGATCATAGACTCACTTCAAAGGTCATTTCTGTTGCGCCATCATCTTCACAAAGGCCCTAAACCTTAACCACACCCTCATCTCCTCAACAAGCTCTACATGGTAAAGAAGATCGGAGCGAAAGGATCACAAGCGATCACTTTACATTCATGTGTTCCAAACCATCAGCACGTACAGGCATGTAAGAGTTCAAGTGTGTCAGATGCTGCTAAATGATCAACGAAGATTTGCAGGACGACACAACTGGTGGAATTCTTAAACTAACGGACCGGTGAAACAAGCACCGGTGAGCCCCTTGGACCACACAGCGCCGGCAGAGTAGCAAATCGTGGCGCCTCTACACAATAGGTTTGCCGTCACCCGTGTACTGTGCGGAGCCGCGAAAGTAGACGAGAAAGCGATGGGATTACAGTAACGGTGAATCCACCGGGGTGTGACGCCTGGGCTACATAGGGTTTGGCACCCTCCCGTAGGTGATCGCCGCGCTGTGTGATACTGGCAGAGTTACGAAAGGTGATCCCTACACTACCGCGGTGTTGGTGGAGTCACTGGGCTGTGACCACTGCAGCGCTTTGGTGTTGGCACTTACGTCAGGATGAGTTTTGCCTACGTGGTATTTATAGGGATACCAGAGAGAGAGCGGCCTCTGCACTACGTGGTGTTGGTAGTTATTAGAAAGTCATCTCTACATTACATGGGCTTACCGAAGTCACTAGAGGTTAATGGCTGTACTGTGTGATGGGGAAGAGAGATAACGTAAGGTGAATCTTGCAATACTTGGTGCTAGTATAGTTAACGATGGGGTGACCCCAAAACAATGCCTTGTATTAGTGAAGTTACTGGGCGATGATCGAGCATTAGTTAATGTTGACAGATGTGCCGAGGATAGAAGCCTGTACTGCGGGGAGTTGGTGCATCTAATGGTGATGAGCTATGTACTACTTGGTACTAGGAGAGTTTTCGGGGGTGACCCCTTGCACTGTGGGATTGTAACAGAGCTTCGTTGCGGCAGGAGGTGACCTCTATACTGCTGGCAAAGTTACTAGGAAGTGACCCTTTTACTGCCATACCAGGTAGTTAATCAGTATGGCCACGCCACTTGCTGCCAGCGGAGGATCTGGACGACAACCCCTGAACTATGGGTTGCCGTAGGGGTTCCTGGAAGGCGGCCACAGCCAAGCCTGTTGGCTAGACACTGGCGTGGGGAGGCAGGCAAGGAACGCTTATCCCATAATTGCTATCTGCAAACGAGGTGGGAAGAGAGAGGAGATTTGCATCACCTTTTTATCATACGGAGAAAAAGTTCCTTTCAAATTCGATAATGCTTATTTTTCATTCATCATTCACAGGTGTTTTATTTCTTCTTCAATTAATCCTAAGATTTCACATCAATTTTCTCACCACTGCTGCCTAATTTCACACGAATTTCTCTCGCCTTTCCTGCATACATGATGAAGTATTTCTTACTGGTTTGTGCTCTATTGATATTCATATCTTATCTCTCCAAATTAAGGGAATTACCTTCCTCACTCAAAATCTTTCTTTAAGTCTTTGAAAATATTACTTAACATGAGTATCGTCTTCACTCTCATCCCTTAAGCTTCTTGCCGCAATTCTAACTTCTCATACTATGCTTCATCCACCTTCATCTGCTCTTGTTTCGTTCTTCTCCCTCATCTCCCTTGCCTCACTGAATACTTTCTTCTCATACCTCTCCCTCTCATCATATAATGTTCTCCCTTACTTTTCATTCACCTTCTTTGCTCTCTCCTTCTGGTTTGCCTAGTTCATTGCTCCACGACTTCATCATCATCTGTCCTTCTCGTGCTTAATCATTTTCCTATTCTTCCTTGATTCTATACTCCCTGCTTCTCCCTTGCCTAATTCTTTTCTTAGCCACCTGCATTGTCTGATTAATTCTTCCTGATTTCGCACTCTTACCTCCCTCCCTTTTCTTTACTCTCCTAACATTATTACACCTTCCTCCCTTACTCGTCCTCTGTAGATCCTGCGACGGATTTGACAGGCCCTTTACTTAGCGGGCCGATGCAGGGGAGTTGACTGTATCACAGGGAGTTACACGCTGATGCGAGGCGTGGAAGGGAGGGTAACTGGCACGAAAGAAGGAAGGGTATGTAGAAAATGAGAGAGTTGGCGGAGGTGGTGTGACACGGTAAAGGATTGGGTAAAAGACCATATGTTTTAAGGAATACCAAAAGCACTGATTAGAGATTCATAAAATCCGCGTTGATTATGAGAGGGTTAAAAAAAAAAAAGAATCCTATAAGGGAGAAGAGGATACGGGGATTAAGGATGAGAAAGTGCATTACTTTTAATCATACGCTTAGTGGCCAAGACGCTAGTTTTATTGCCTCGTAAAAGTAAAGCTGGAGGTCACGAATGGCCTGATATACTGGTGAAACTCCCCTCTAGTGTGATCTCTTTTAGTCTCCAAGCCATAAAAAGGAGAGAGCAATCAGAGATTACGTTTGCAGGTTCAAAGGCACGTACACAGTAATTGTCCCGAAGTTCATCTGGACCTTCGAATGAAAACATTCCTTCTACTTCCCTTCTGTCCCTTGAGGGCTTAATGGTAATGGTGGCAGTGTACTATCCACAATAGGTTGTAGACGATTACCAAGAGACTGGGGTAGGGAGGGTAGATGCTGAATAAGCCTTGCTTGTACCTAGACGGGAGAGGCTGGTGCACTTATGCTAGTATCGACAATGTAAGTATTGTATACTACTTGCTTCGCAAGACTTAGTAGGTGTTTCTGTCTAGTGACAGTCTTGGAGATGGTATACTGGGAAGTCAACAGTATTAGGGAGACGCGTTATAAGAAACACAACGAATGTTGAATTGACAAGGGAAATGAGTATCTTAAAGCTGGAGAATATACTATAGTTTCTGAGGAGGAAACACTAGTGTTGAGAAGGTACTGGTGATGGATTCGGAGGAAGTACTGGTTTGGTGGAGGACGTATTTATGTAAAAGAGGAGGTGAAGAAACATGTAGAGGGGCCATGAAATTAATGGTAAGACTTGCGTATTTTTACTAGCGAGTGTTTTTCAGGTAGTGAGGCATGTACTTTAGCGTAGATCCGCTGATTAATGTGCTTAGCGCCCACACTTGCCACACCGGTTTTAGACAGACTCTGGGTGCACCATTTTTTAGTAAAGCGGGCCTTATGATGCCGGCGATCGCCTCAAAATTTGCAAATATGCGTTTTCTTGGGATTTACGACACAAAAGTGGAGCAATAGCCGACATACAGGCGTTGGAGCAGCTGGTAGTGCCACCTGGAGGTCTCCTACCATGTAGGGTGGCTAACGAGCACCTTCTGGAGTAGAGGTCTCATTGTGGCCGGGAAGGGGGACTACAGCTGGCACACACCAACGTGACCTGCGGTGCATATGTTTCACAATGGAGCGGCGAGAGCACATACAGTGGAGACGCTTCTTCATTTCGGTGCTTTATAAAAACTCTGGCTCCCGGAGATGTTGGAAATAAGGAATGAACCAGAACGATAAACAAGGATACTTGATTAATATTCCTAATCAATGTCACCAAGAATAATGATGACTGGTATAAAAGACACACCTCCGGCAAACGTGTATATGGCAAGGTTAAGAGACACTCTACCTTCCAACACGTGTATGGGAAGACCAAGAAACATACTACCAGGCAGCATGTATACGCCAAGGCCAAGAGACATACGGCGGACCAGCACATATAAAATCAAGGCCAGGAGACAACCTGAAGGCCAGCATGTTTATGAGAAGGTAAAGAGATGTACAGTTGGACGGCATGTACGTGACAAGGTCAAGGGGAACACATTCAGCTACCATGCGTATGGCAAAGACAACAGACTCCTTGTCTTTCACTACGCACATGGCAAGGATAAGAGATACGCAACCGGTCAAGCATGTAGGTGGCAGAGGCATGACACAGCCAGCCAGCTAACGTATAAATGGTAGTGAAAAGTACATACTCTGCAAGCCAACACATTTACGAGGAGACCAAGACACACACAACCTGTCAACGTGTATACGGAGGGCCGGCCATTGTATACCTGGCGAGGTCAATAGACACACAACCAAACAGCTTGTTATAAAGTGTTATCGGATCAAGCATATTACTTGCAGGAACAGTGAATGATGCAATTCCTCTTGATGCTCTTACCATTGGCACTCTAATCTATGCTGACTCCTGTTTGTACAGTGGGCACGCAGACTCCCTAACTGATTACTGGCATTCCGTTCTATGCTTACACCTGCCTGTACAATATTGTACGCATAGACTCCCTCACTGTGTTGACATACGTTGACATATGCCTGTAAACAGCACGAAGAGAAGCCACCACACAGGCTCCTTATAAACACAACATTTGATACAAAAAAGCAAAGGTCACCTGTTTAGAATCACAACTCTTTTATCCCTCATGAAATGAAGAAAAGTCGCAACCACATGAATACTACGGATGTCTGCATGTGGACATAACATTCCGTCAGTATCACACATACACAGATAGGAAAAGTCTTACCCGACTAACAGACAGGCAGACAGACAGAGCGAGAGACACAGGCAGACAGACAGACAGACAGACAGACACACGTGAACAATACTGCGCCATTTACTCCCCCGCCAAGCTTGGCAAGTTTCCGCTCGCCGTGTAACCTCAACAAACGATCTAGCGCAGTTTTCAAGATGAGGTACGGCTTCGACCAGAATATTTCAGCTGAAGTGGTGGGGCAGCTAGAAATGTAATGTTGGTGCAGCGGGCTGCATTGTATTTGACAGCACCGACTGAATGCTTTAGATGTCCTTAATGCTGGAGTCCTGATGCAAGGGCGCTATATCCCTGTCTTTCTCAATGTCTTTCGGTAATACCTCTTTAAACGGAACTGTTTCACAGACCCATCCTCAGAATTTCCAAGTATGAATATGTAATGGATGCTTAGTATATGTGCAACTTGACTGGCAGTGAGAGATATACTAAGTAATTTTAATGAGGGAGTGCATTAATCATAGTCTGAATCACCCTCAATCGGTCGTTATAAACTGCACTTAGTTCCACACTTCTATGCTGCTCAATGAGAATTACAGAGGTGAAGGATATGAAGGGGAGGCATTGTAGCACGAAAATCACAAAGACACAGAATATGATACGGAGGATGATGAGGTTAGAGGGATAACAGAAGGATCAAGAGAAAGGATGACTAAAGGAAGTGAAGGGAAGAAGCGAACAAGAGAGGAGAGCAAATATTGTTACAGTGGCAAGCCCTCGCGGCACCAACTGCTGGAGACAAGCCCTTCACCAGCTACGTGAGAGGAGGCTGGAGGTAGAATTCGTCTTGAGTTGCGTAAGAGTGATGTAACAGCGAAAAGCCTCCCAGGAACCACCATCCCCTCACACACACACACACACACACACACACACACACAGTATAATATGAATGAAAAGTCACGCCTCTCAGTGACTCACACAGGCTAGAGAGGGAACATGACTGTGTCGTTCGAACGAACAACCGCAGCGCTCATAGAATGATACTTCCCCCACACACTCATCTGGACACAAGACAGGCATCCTACGGCTGACGCTCATGTCACAGCACCTCCTCGTCAAAAGGTGTACTCACATGCGCGCGCTCATTCATAAATATAATCACGTAAGCATGTCACCAACCCCTCCTGCCCTCAACCACTCACCAAGCACAGGACGCCTTCTTCTGGTAGAGAGAGAGAGAATGAGAGGCAGTGAGAGAGAGAGAGAGAGAGAGGAAGCAAAGCGGTGGCTGATGATGCCCTGTCATACCGTGGCACACATCCGCGACCATTTACAGCCACAAAACCATAAAAAGGTAAAACAAAAAATAAATCATCATCAAGGTTCCGCTACAAACACCAACATTCCACGGCTCGAGCGAGACCTTGGGATCAGTCTGATGACAGAGCATGGGAGAGAGGGGGAGTGGAAGTAGAGGTCCTACGGGGAAAAAGAGGAGGAGGAGGAGGAGGAGGAGGAGGAGGAGAGGAAAAAGATGGGAAAAAAATATTCTAAAAATGAGTTGTACCGAAAGAAAACGAGAAAAGAAAACGAGAAAAATGAGGAGAGGAAGAAAACATGTCCGTTTTCCGATGTCTTCACGTTGCGGTGCACACGGGATGTGTGTGATATGTGCACAGCTATAGTCTCGGCAGGTTAAACCACGGAAATGAGATGGGTATGATTTCATACTTATGCAAGCATTGCAGGTACAAGTGCAATATTCAGTGAGTGTCAGTGTATACAGAAAGTGTCCTCAACGATCAGACATCTTGGGAGTTAAAGCCACAGTCTTCCTTTTTTCCTTTTTCTTTGCCTTATGGGGTTAGTAAGCTGGATTTTGCCTAGTCGATGTTTACAACTTGCATATCTCTCAAGAAATGCTGTTATTCTTTAAAGATATATATGAATCCAGAGACTGGAACGGATGTTGATGAGCAAATGCATGAGTATAACGTAGGAATGGTAAATGACCTACTGGATTCCGTGGTCAGCTTACAAAACCTATCCGGACTGCCTACCTGGTATTCTTCTAAGCCTGTAATTTTCATCCTTTCTGGACCATGTTGCAGCTGCTGCTGTCTGTCCACTGCTGTCGTTACTGCTGTAGTCTCTTCTCTGTTGCTGTGGTTGTTATTGCCTTATCATCTTTGCTTTGGCTGTTCTCGTCGCAGTTCTGCTGCTCAGAGGATATTGCTTTTCCTATCCACTGTTGTGATGAGGTCGCTGAAAGTTCCTTATACACTGTTGCGCTAATGCTCTTCCATCTTTCCTAATGAGACTGAGGCTTTCTCTTGAGTATGTCCTGCCTCTACTTCCACAGGTTTTGCTGTTTTTCCTCTCTATGGGGCTGTCTTGACTGATGATATTGGGCGGCGGCGACTGTGGTCGTCATTTATAATATCTAGGAAAGAATGGGTGACGTGGTTGGGATCCCTCCTAGGTATTCTTAGTCTCCTCACTTTACTATAGGAAAATCGACTTTTCTTTGCCATTGCGGACGTAAGATTCGAACAAAGGTTCACGAATTTAAAGGCGTCGTATCAATAGCTCCAAAATTGACATCATGGTATCATACGTCACAACAGTTCACACAGCTACATATTCATTTCGCTGCTGCTATTACCCGGAAGATTTATCATTTATTATCTAAGGATGCATTAGACATGGCCTGGTCATCAATGCCTATCATAAAGAAACTGTTGAAAGGTGTTGCCGGAGTGCCTTCATTTACGATAGGATATATTTCTTATATACACTTACTCTGTACTGTAATCTCTGATTATGTAATGTCTGGCAACACTCTTGACCAGCTTCCTTATTGCTCTGCCATGTCTGTGTATTTGCGTAACTTTGGCGGGCAGCTCCAGTTCATTAACCTGCCTCACCTCCTCAAAACATTTTCGATAAAGAAATTCTTTGAAACTCCACATGACACAATGCCATCGACAAGCATCCTTACAGGTGACCTCCGATCACACAGCCTTTCGTTTCCCTACACTCCCAAGTCAGCAGCATCAGTCGCACTCTTCCCACTGGCGGTAAAGACGACACAAGTGGACGTGGCGGAAATGCGCTGTTGAACAGTGAAACAAAAGTTTCCCCCCCAGTGGCCCATGAGAACAATGGGGCTGCGAGGGTATGGGGATAAGACAAGAGGAAGCTAAGGGAGGAAAGAAAGCCGTGGCCGTTATACAGTAGAAATGTGTCTACCAGGAGCACTTACGTTGCAAGAGAATGGTTGCAGAGTCTGTGGGAATTGATTTTGCATTTCATTTTTACCCCAGCCCCAGCCCTGCAAACAGTCTAGTCAACAGGAGAAACTAGATTAGTGTCCAAGAAAATAGCTCATTCACGGAGTTACTGACCGGCTCCTAAGTGTGCAAAAGCACGCCACAGTCTCTTGAAGGTATGACGCAGGTGGCTTGCAGTCGAGCGCCGCGGGTGAGAGACAAGAGACACGACGTAGGATCTTCTTCATATGCGAGACAATAAAGGACGGCACTGCACGACGACGACGAAGGTGAATCACCGAGGTGGCTAAGGATGGCACAGGGAACACACAGAGGCATCTTCATAAGAGAACAGTAGAGTCTGGCATGGGAGCAGACACAGAAGAGTCAAAGGTGATGATACCCGTGAGGTCCGCCTCACAGCATCCCGACTGGAGGGAAAACAGAAGGACGAGCGACAACAGAACACTGTTTGTGTACAGCTCCTCTTCCTCTCCAGTCCTCCAACGCCCTCTTTAACAACGTCTCTTCCTCCTCCTCCTCCCTCCTCCCTCCTCCTCCTCCTCCCTCCTCATCCTCCCCTTCCTCTTTTGTGACAACACGTACAGGAGCCACTTCCTCTCCCACTGTTGTCGATGAGCTTCGTTCACATGCTTCATTACGTGGCAGCGCCCGGACGAAACCAAGCGATGGATAACGAAACGCTGGCGGCTGACGCCTCAGTCGTCGCCGCAGTATTCGTTGTAAAAGTGTCCAGCCAGGTTCCCAGAGCTCTGGCAGATGACTACAGGTCAAGTCGTCGCTGCTGATGCCTGAGATTCCAACTGGAAAGAACGAGGACCAAGGCGCAAGGGATATATATATATATATATATATAATGCTGACGCCTCGTGCGTAAAGTAGTCGTGTAAAGATCCTACAAAACTGGTCCACTCTACCCCTCCAACTGCACCCCCCCCCCTCTACCCTCTTCCACAGCCTCCCTCCTGCCTCCTACTCCTTCCTACTGACGGGCGCCGCCCTTCCGGTGGGAGCTGCACACTCATGCCCACGCCCTTATTTAGACCATCCTATACCCTAGATTTCTACACGACTCGTTGATGAAGGGATCCGGCTGTGTGAAGTGAGTACTTTACAAGTAAGTGAATAGTAGATATACCGGTAGTCGTTACCCCGAGATGATAATCAATAATGATAATAATGATGATAATTAACAACAAGAACAGTCATAATACTAATGATAATAATGATGATAATAACAATAGCAATACTAATGGACATAAGTAATAGTGATAACAATGATAATGATATTCCGAGTAAGTAACGATGATAAATAAACTGTGATCGTAACGGAAATATTGATAATGATAGCTTTAATGATGACATAAAAAATAACAATGTTATGGTAGGTATTATTTTCATAACAAGGACAGTTACTGCAGACTTATTCGAAATCCGTATTGACAATGCTTACGACCAGGTATTTTCAAGGGGGCTCCATCGGAAAGCCAAGACTCGTTGATCAAGAGACAAACGTGAAGTCCCGACTTTGTCTGTCCTCTGCATCCCATTATTAGTTCCTTTGGCTTGTGCTCCTCCCTCTTTTGTTCAATCTTTCGTCTTCTCTCTCCCGGCTGTCTGTCACTATTGACTGTCTGACTGACTAACTAACTAGTTGGCTTAGTTCAACACCTCGACTGCCTGCCTCCATCCACTCTTGTCAGTCTACTTCAATGACTGTTGGTTTGCCTTACAGTCCATCCGTATAACTGTCTCCTTGACTGATTTCTTTTCTCCCCCGACTCCCTGCCTGGCTGTGTGGTGTTGTAATCCGGTGACGGAAGTTTGGGGACATCACGAGGAATCTGTAATGAGGGCATTGTTTTAACACACAATGAGCGCCTGTTCTCCCCACACCCTCGCTCCTCGTCGGGGACTTCACTGAGGATATTCGGATGATGTCGTCTGCGTATGGGAGAAGAGGGGATCGCTTTAAGAGCCAATACGCTTACGGTTTACTGGCGTGCAAATGGATGGGGAGCCAGCATCTCTCTCACGATGCAGACAACATACAAATCCTTATCTACATTTATCTACGACCTCAATCTGCACGTAGCATCTCGTAATACTACACCACCATATAATTGCCTTAGGACCAGATCACTTCCTTGATACGAGATGTAGCTAAAGGAAGACAGAGAAAGGCCTGGTCACGTGTTTGCTCTGTCTAGTGACGATGAATGGTATTTCCATGAGCTTTCACGTTTAAGACACTTGTAATGTGTTACTATAAAACACATTGCAGATAAGTTTAAATGTTCTTAAAGTTCCATTCATCTGGCTGTCCTTGTTCTTTGCCTGTAAACTCCATACAGTTCGTTACGTTTATGTTCCTTGTGGATATTCATTCACGTTCAAGTAACCTTGAGAGAGTTCCTTACAGCTGGATATCCTTGGTGTTCTTTGCCTTTAAAGGCTATGATATTATGAATCGTTTCGTTCAGTGGTCTCCCAGTTCATTGTGTTGAAATATATAAATGGAATTAGTACAGTTACTGTGAAGGCATCCAAGGAATGTATAGGTCAAGTTCGTTAATTCTAAAGATCCGTGCTGTTCTAATTTGCGAGACAATCCTCTGGAATGAAACTTGCTCTTTTTGATAGTTCAAATGCGAAGGGAAGTTTAGAAATATGTTTGATTTAACAGAGCATACATAGAATAATCTTGTTCTAAAGTGACTCTAGTAGGTTTTGTGTTCACGGCTGGCGACAGACGTGAGGACCATGGCGACTTGCAGGTCTCACACACACACACACACAAAACCATCCCTGGAGAGAATTGTCAACGGGACTTGCTGGGGCTGCTTATCAGCACGCTCATCTTTTGTATGTAGGTGCTCCGTGGGCTGACATTATTATGAGATTTTCTGTTTTCCTTTTCCATTTCTAAGAGTGTCTCTCTTTGTTGGATTATTAGTTGCTCAACCTTTTGGAGCTATTCAAAGATAGGCTTTGTGTTTTTCATGGAGAACCCTTGCTAGTGTCACGCTAGTTAAAAAAAAAATAAGATTCATCCTTGCAAATATTCACCATGAACGTTATTGGTATCTGTACATACGCTTTCCTCGAAGTATAAACCCACTGTCATGAACACAGTCTAGAGATGCAGCTCTGTATGTCGCACGTCATACTTACTATTATACGATGACAAATCCATCTTGATATACTTCATAAACTGTGGACAGGCATGTTTCACCTCTGTTAATCTATTCAGGTAGTTCTGCATCGTACTTATGCTTCCACACATACATCATATCTCTTACCGCGAACCCTCTAAGCAGTTATTCATGAGTGAACTACGTATTTTCACTTCAGGTACCCACGTATTTAAGGACCATCACTAACAACATTCAAGGTGGCTCCCTCCCGCTTGTATATGTTATGACATAAATCGAGATGTAAAATGCAAGTTGTCATATGACGGCGACGTGCTTACGAGAAAACTGATTGATACCAAGTCGATAATACGTGCGTAAATTCATCAATTTCTTTAGAGGATAAAAATATTTCAAAGAGCAAGGACTTCCATATCAACTCCTGCTCACAATAACTCATCATGACAGGGGGACGGTGTGCGCTGTGAGAGGTTATGATAAATCATTAGCAGGATGGCGGCGAGACATGCAATACGTCAAGTGCGACTGATAAGTTTGACTTTGAGCGGCGTTAACCTGACGTACGATCCAGTCACTGCGCAGGGTTAGCTGACAGGAACATTTTATTGACAGTAAGACTAAAGTGGTAAATGTCTTCTGTTTTAAAGGCTAAAAGCTCATGATCTTTTGCTCACTACAGATTGTATTTGTCACTAGTCTAGCTCTATTGACGTGATGGTCTTAGGATAGATACATGAGCTGTCAGACTCGAGGAGAAAGATAATGCCTTAAAGACAAGTAAAAGAAATATTACTCTTTGAATCACTAGTGGTTATCAGGAGGTATCCTTACAGGACGTGCATCCTATAATGGAGAGAAAGGTACATTCAATCATTTGATACTAATTCATGTATTCTCTACACATTTCAGTACAAGAGACTGTATAACTTGCCCTCGTTATGTTTGATTTTCCTTATTTTTCCTTCCCACAAAGAAAAGGTGCAGCATAATACTAGAAAAAAAGATTAAGAAAAAAAACTTTAATTCTAAGACGAGAGATAATAATTTTGAACCAGAGTCAAAAGGTTCATGGCCACAAAGAAGACCGTTCCTTTGGTCTATTGTTATTACATCATTCGAGGGGGTGGTCTACTCTTTAGCTTTTGTTTCAGTTCTCATGTCAGCCACTGGATATGGCCTACTCGTCATCCTCACGTCTACTCGTCAACCACACATTAGGTTTTACTCGTCGACGAGATGCTAGGTCTCACTCGTCAGTCAAACACTGTGGCTCACGTGTCACCCCATGCTAATGAGCACTCATCAAGCACACATTACATTTTAGTCATTAGCCACACGCTATGCCCCTTCTGCCACCTGCACGCCAAGGTCCTCTCGTCGTTTCTACGCCTGACCACACAAAATGGTTCATTCAACAACCCCACACTATCATCCACACGTCAGCACTATGCTATGGTCCACTTGTCAAAATTATGATCTTAAAAACATTTCAGTATCATTCTATGGTCCACTCACCATCATAATATCATGGTTCACTCGTTACTCCCATGCTATAGTCCACTCATCTCACCACGTTAGGGTACACTCATCAACATAGCACTATGGTTCACTCGTCAGCCCCATAGCATGGTCCACTCATCTCACCACGTCAACATAGCACTATGGTTCACTCGTCACCCCCATAATATGGTCCACTCATCTCATCACGTCAACATAGCACTATGGTTCATTAGTCAGTCACATACTATAGTAAGTTCCACTCGTCAGCACCGTCCTATGATGCAGTCGTTAACGCCATTTTATGGTGTACAAGTCAACGCTACATTATGGTTCACTACTCAATCCCATGTTATGTTTCTCCCCAACAATGTGCAATGGTACGCCCGGTTATACAGTGCACTGGTCCGTTTCTAAACTCTATGCCATACTTCACTTTATGTTATGGTCAGCGCTTTACTTGTCAACATTATATATAATGGTTCACTCGGCAGTATACCTACATGGCTCCTCTCGTTCTCTCTACAATATGACCCATTCATCAACCAAACGCTATGATGCACATAACAACCTCAATATAAATCTGTTTTTCTGTGTCACATGCTTGACACAATGTATCACAGGTAGGGTAGAGGTGCTGCGGACTCTTGCAAAGCACAGTAGAGTATAACACGATGCTCATGAATTAAATTACAGTGAACAGTCACATGTAACTATTGTGATATATCCAAAGAAGCACTTGTCCACTCTATAGTCTGACGGCGGTGCAGAGAAATCAGAAACCATTTGTATATCATGCAAGTCATGCACTTCGAGAGGGAAGGTGTTGACCGCAGTCGAGGTGGGTGGTGGTGGTGTGAGTGATGGCTGCACGTGTGATGGATCGTACGTGGGACAGCCAAGTGTTGAGACGGAGGCAAACAGACGTCTGGGTGTCCAAGAGACGAATACTTGTGGTGGATCTGTTATGCAAGGTCATTTCCTTCTGTGATGAGGACTTTACACCTGGGTTTGGAAAGGATCAGCAGAATGGTTACTCTAATGGGTGCTTTGAGTCTTGATCCCAACATCTCAGAAACCCTCTGAGATTCATCCATAATTCCCTTCTCTTGTATTGTTTTTTTACACCTTACTGTTTCATCAGAACAGTCAACTGAGCACCAGAAGCCATTATGAGCATGTCAAAGCTACTTGTATTGTAGAGGTGTATCCAGTATTCCTTATTTTACATTGGCAATGGAAGACAAGCCGCAATTCTTTTTCCATGTTTCTTTTTGGCAGTGGTCAAGATAACGTAAAACTCACCGGAGGCGTCGAAGCGGCTGTTCAGACACATTCAGTAGATATGAGGGTGAGGCAGAGGTCGAGCATCCGTAAATAACAACACTTAATACATGTTACGAGCAGACACAATCAGCTCAACTTCTGAATCTTCCTTGCAGAATTACTTCATGACATCACCATATATTGCCATCAACAGGCACCACCTTTGTACATATCTCCGTGACATCACAACTTGACATTGTCCTCATATAATGCAACGAAGCATCACCTTTAAACGGTATCACCTAACAGGACTTATTAACCTTACTCTTCAACACCATCGTCTGGTATAACCTCCTAGTACCACCTGCCATCATCGCAAACTAGCATAATCTCTCGCCATCATCGCATTTTGGGATCACTCCTTGTTACCACATTCATTCGCTGCATCCTGGGATCACCACATGACCACCCATCACCATACATCATACAAAGTAGATGGAAAATGACGCAGGACGTACGAAGGAACTTAGATGAAGCTTATATGTCTTTTACCGATAGCACCGGCAAATGTCACAGCATCAGTGTCAGTAACATCTACAAATGGTGATACCAGTAGCAAGAGTAGAAGTAGCAACAATGGTGCTGGTGATGTCTATTCACTGTAATAGTAACGGCAGGTCTATCATGATCAAAGGTTTCCTGAAAACCAGGCTTTAAAGACCAAGTTTTAAGTGACACATAAAATAAGAGCTAAAGAGATAAAGAAGTAAGGAGAGAAGAAAATGAATTAATGACTTACGTAGGGAAGTGAAAAAGCCAGCTTTTAAAACTAGGCAGGATGCAGCTGTAAGAGTAAAACTTTATAAGGTATAGAGCTTCAGAGTTTTACAGTGCCGACTCACTCTACGGTTACCAGTATCATGTTATATGACAGTCTTACAAGTGATATATTTTTTTCTGCTAAAGAATGCCCTGAGCCATTACCTGCAATATTTGGCATTTTTTGAAGGGTAACAGATTTGTTTGAAGATTTCAGTATAAAAAGTATTTTTCATGCTGAATACGAATCTGGGGTTGAAATATTGTTTGGTGGTTATTAAGGACTCTAATTGAGTGGTTACGTTTTAAAAATAATGTGTCATTATTAGTTTGGTATTTACGTACTTGGTAACTGTCGACAAGAGGAACCATTAAGAGATATTTTCCATGACTATTTCAACTATAGAATGGTCATATAATGTTATATCACAATTCTAAAACCATTGGCTTGCCAACTGCTACTTGGTGAAGTCACTTTATGAAAGGAATTAAATGGTGAACGCATTGCAAATGTATAACCCATGTCTTAAGCCACTTGATCATAGCATGGAAATATTTCACATCAAGTATCAAAAACAACAGCAAGAAGTGGCAGGAATGTTGCAAGGCTAGTTCCAGTTACTTTTTTTCTTCCTCTCACAATACGCTTATGAGATGCAGCTTCAAAATTCACTCCTCCTCTCTATTGCTGTGCTCCACCCGTCTCTTTGGTTAAGAATGTTTTGACAACGTTATGCTCAGTAATGATGTGAATTGCGTGCTGAGGCTATCAGTTCTTAAACTCTTGTGTGGTGCTTTTTCTTCATCCACTCTTTCTTTTACTGTGCGTGTCCTTCTTCTTACTATAAGCCTTCGAACTAAGACATTAGCACTAAACTCACGCATAGACACTCGGTGAAAGAGGGTCGTGGATGAATATTTTTTTCTTCCTTTTTCTTAGAGAGAAGAATGAGACTATGGGTCTGATGAAGAGAGGTCGTGAAAGAATAATCTTGATGATCTATGATTCTGTACTACAGTGGGTTCAAGTCGCCTACATCCCTGGGTCGCCAGATAAGGCAGTCTTTACACAAGCGGACCAACAACGAGTCACAGATGTACCAGATTTACACCTTGTCTACTCTTAGGGTACCACATAACGAGGCCACGAGTGGAATACCAGCACTCATCACCATATCAGCCGTAGGAACTTACTCTCCGTGTAGGAGTACTCCGGCTGGTCTACCATGTGTCCTTAAGAAAGCCCTCTCTTATTGGCAGAATACGGGAGCTGCTGCTTTATGGAACTAGTGTAATATTTTATGAAGAGGAAAAGGGCTCTTGACTGTTTTTTTCAGGGGAAGGAGGCAGAGGGCTGAATGATTATCTTGGCTCCAGTGGTGTGTGGTATTGACGAGACAGATGTAGTCGATAATCTCAAGTGTTTATTACATTCGCGTGAATGTAGCACTTAAACCAAAAGCTCCACAAGGAGTAAACTTAGTCAAAGGAAGAAATCAGTATTGAAAGGAGCCTTTGTAAACCTTAAGGCTTGTGTTAATGTTAAAAGGGAAAATTGCATTTTGAAATGTAGTTGGACTTATGGAGAGGTTACTTCATGAGTTATACTCAAATGAATCTTGATTTCAAGAAAGGTTCTCACAGGCTCAGTGTAACCATTGACTATATGTAAACTAGGGACAAATTTTCGAAGTCAAAAGGAAAACATTTCCGGGAGAGATCCTCACTGACAGTCATTTTTCCTTTCCTGAAGTATTGCGAATGAGCACCGAAAAGCACATATCTAAGCACAGAAAATGAAAACGTTATACTTCTCCCGCGTAGTTGGTGATTGAGGCAAATAAACAAATACTAATCAAAATTCCTACCTCATCTCTAGGTGAATCAGCATTTAAAATATCAACGCCGCCGCTGCAACAAAGCGTCGCTTTGTCACACTATTCAGGCTCTGTCTTCCACCTGAGTTGCCGTTCAGAATTATATGTTACAGTGTCTCGAGCGCTAAACCTAATGTACCAGTTAATTCACAGTTAAGAGAATAGATGAAGTTTCTCATTTCGCATAGTCTGCATTATATCTGGGTTGTAGTCAAGAAAAGCGTGTCATGCCTCAGCCTTGTGGTTCTCCATTTTTTGTCTGTGCACTGCGTTCTTAGATTCCTGCCCCAGCCAGCCAGCAGACGATATGAAAATGGAAAAGTTTAACAGGCTTGGGTTCCTGGGAGAGATACGAGCAGGGTATTTGGCTATTTCATGGTGGTCCCCTCACATATAGGCCATCACCAGGCTATACCACCCACTGTGAGGTAGGTGCACGTCTCATTTTTACTGGCCCAGGTCATACCGGTGATCTTGCATATACCAGAGCCAGACACTTAGCATGAGCATCAACATAAAGAGCTACGCAAGATATTTCGTTTGCATCAGGACGAAGAGATATTCAGAAAATGCTACTGATTTATTTCACATAAACGGTGACAGTCGGATGTTATTATTTGAAATAACATTCAGTATCATTACTCCAAGAGGAATGAGTCTATAAAGTATTCCCTGAATAGTGGAACTCATTAAACAATGGCTGGATGAGGGGGAAAATCAGTAGCTGCAACCTATAACGGTTAGACGAGAGGAAGAAGGAACGCTGCCTCAGAGAGAACATCGGCTGGGCGAAGACATAAGCAGAGGCTACTCTGCAGAGAACAAAGGCCGGACGAAAGGAAAAACGGACAATCCTGCGGAGAGAACTTTAGCTGGACGAAGAGAAGAACAGACTATCGACAGCTAAAGCAAATCTTCTGCATGATCAAGATGAGTTCCTATAGCAACGAAGCGCCACAACTCTGGTCAGCACCACATCATAGCTACTGACTGCCCAGAGGTGCTGATAGGAGGAGTGAGGAGAGGAAACGTAAGATATAGAGAGGGTAGCGGGTGCTGCGTGAGAACAAGAGGTGGGAGATGGGAAAGATACTGAACTCTGTGATGAGATAATCTGGAGCAAAAGAAGATGGAGTGTGGGGAAGGGAAACTGGAGTATGTGGTAGAAATGGTGGAGTGCGAGAATAGAGATGGGGATTGCTAAGAGAAGGATGTAGGTTGTAAGGAAGAAATAGATGGTAATGATGAAGAGCTGGAGTGTGAGGAGGATGAGGTGGGGTGTGGAGAAGATGAGTTGCAGAATGAGGATAAAGAGGTGAATTGGGAGGAGGAAGTGGACTAGGAAGGGAAGCAGAGTGTAAGGGGCAGATGGAATATGATAATGACAAGAAGGATTTTATGAATAAGGAGTGGATTATGAGGGGAAGAAGGATAAGTGTAAGTATGAAGATGTGGAATATGAGGAAGATGAGTTTGACAGCAAGACGGAAAAGTATAAGGAGGATGTGACAAAGTGAGTGAGTACATAAGGAGAAAATCCTGTAATACTGGACGAAAAACTACAGTGAACATACTAAGAATAAATAGACAGTAAACAGAGAGACACGTAGACAAACAGAGAGACAGATAGATAGATAGATATATAGATAGATAGATAGATAGAGATAGATAGATAGATGGATAGAGAGAGAGAGAGAGAGAGAGAGAGAGAGAGAGAGAGAGAGAGAGAGAGAGAGAGA
>JAYMFT010161913.1:0-12409 GCA_038088735.1 Panulirus argus | reverse complement strand
AACCGAAGATGATAACAGCCTCGCCAAAGGAGACTTTTTTCTTTTAACTCTTGATGTAACCATAGGCAAGGGAAGGCTGATAAGACCAGAGAGAGAGAGAGAGAGAGACAGACAGACAGACAGACAGACAGACAGACAAACATACATAGAAACAGATAGACAATATGAGAGATCAAGGGAATGAAGAGCTGAAGGAAAATGAATATGAAAGACCCCCCTCTCTCTCTCTCTCTCTCTCTCTCTCTCTCTCTCTACCCCTGTCTCTTTTATTCAAAGCGATCAATTCACCACGAAATTCTATTTCGTTCTTTCTTAGACGCTGTTTGCCTCACGCTCACAGGACAGACACGAGTGAACGCCGTGGTAGTTGATTAAGCCTAGGTCAGTTGGCTTCTTGGAATGAGGATGATAGCAACACTGACATCTGAAAGTAGAAGAAAAGAATTTTTTTCTTTCTTTATGGCTGAGTGCAGAATAGTGTTCAGTGGGAATCTGTGAACTGATATCGTTGTCGTGACTGAAAAAAAGAACTAGGGTCTTAAAGTCTGCAGGTAACTGGAGAGGACTGTCGTGGTGGAAGTGGTGATTGTCGAGCCCTGTAGCACAGACCTGGGGACTGCAAACCACCCCCTCACCACTCCCCCCCCCACCCCCCCCCTCCGAAAGTAAAACTTCCCTCCCACCTAAGATAAAGATAAGTAATTATTGAAATATGATCGTAACCCTCATCTTAACCTGATGAAAATCTCAAGTAATTACGGTTCTGAGTTAAAAAGAGAATCGTATACTCGACAATCGACACTGATAATCGATTTTATTTGCAAAGTATTACTGTTTTCTAGTCCATTAACAAGGAAAAGTTAAGTATTCTTAAAGAAACTGAACGGAACCATAAGGTTCTGCGTGACTAGTGGAGAGCAGGACTTACTTTTTTTTAAAAGAATTCAGAAAACAACAAATAGATAGCCATTGCAGGAAATATTACAGAAACAGAATTCACGTCGGAAAAGCATCTCTGTTTAATCCACCATACTGTAAGCATGATTTTAACGCATGCGCCAGTGTCACTTGATGCTCAATGTTACACTTTTTTCCCTGACGTGGGTATAGTGCCTTAATGTCTACGAGAAATGCAGAAGTTTATAGGCATCATATTCACGAGAAACCGACTCGGAAATCGGTTCGGTACTTGACTGTCAGCAACTGAGTTAAAATTCAGCATCTAATTTTAATTTGTATGTAAATTCTTTGCATATAATTGATTCGCTGTAACCACTTCGGGACATTGATTTGATTAAACCTCGGCTTTTAATTCTGACTATGAATTCCAACTCCCGCAATTTGAAGTGACTGAAACCAAGAGAATTTGTAGAGGGAAAATTAATTCCAGGTGAATAGTAACGAGAAAGTTTAATGCCTGCGTGAATTTCAGTTGAAGGCCAGGCGCCATTTAGACGGAAGGTGGCAAGAAAGGTTCACGGGGCAAGGCCTAAATCTGAATTTTGCACTAATTTCCCCATAGTTTGGATCACACGGCTTAGTGAGTAGATTTGAACCTTAGGCAACTCCTTATTATGAACCAATCAGCGCGTGATACAATGGGCAATCATATTCAGTGTTCATACACATGTCTTCTTTATTCATGTCTAGGTTGCTTTCCATGTCAATGTGTTACAAAATGCTTGCATCAGTCATTACCGAGTGTCAAACACCTGCCAAACTATTATAGATTCCTCTGATTAATCAGGCTTTATTCATCTGGACGTAGATATGCAATTTTTTTTCATGATTTCATAGTAGAGAGAGAAAGAGAGAGAGAGAGGGCGTCCATATGTAGAATATGCTGTCATACGTGCATGTTGGGTCGGATTCGTAGTGCAATTCCATGATACACGGTATAATTCTAGACATAAGAAACTTTTGTTGAAACAGAATCCTTTCGCTGGCATCAGTTTCAGTTAAGCGGTCCTAACGTTCTCGAAACAAGGGTTCCTGAAGCATAAACTCCCCTGACATTAGGGCATATAGCGAAACAAAGTGTCTAGAATGCGCAGGGCAGAGTCGAGACTTAGGGTTCCTCAGGACTATGGTTTTCTGAAACTTGCCACACACGCCTCTAACCTTGACGTATTCTGTCATGAACACTATCACAATTCCTGTTGGGGTTGCGACGTTCCCCAATCATGTGACCAGTCCTGTAAAGTACCATATTGCCGCCACAAGGCATTTCAACTTCTCTTAGGGTTAAGTCCTCACAGACCTGTGTGTTAAGGTAAGTGAAGAATGTATCTCTGGTTAGGCTAAGGCTAGTGGGTAAGGATGTGCGCTGTTACTAGGGCTATTTAGTTTGTTTATGGATAGGTTTGTGAGGGGCATAAGGAGAAGGGTAGGACCATGGTATTCCCGGAGTGAGGAGGCCTTAGAGGCAAATCAGTTGCTGTTTGCAGATGACACCGCTCTGGTGGCGGAATCGAGAAAGAAAGAAATTGCAGAAGGTGGCGTCCAAGTCTGATAAGGTGCGTGAATGAAGGATGTTGAGATTTCACGCGAATAAAAGTAAGGTAATGAAGTTTAGCCAATGGGGAGGAAACATTTCGTTCGTGTGTAAGACTCAAGAGGGGGTGAGGATAGCCTAAAGGAACTGGAGTTCTTTAGATATCTGTGGCTAGACGCGAAAGCGGTAGAAGTATGGAAGACGAAGTGAATCATATGATGGAAGAAAGGGCAAAAAAGGTCCTGGACACATTGAGGAGTCTGATGGTCCAGTAGTCTCGATGGTGTTGTATAGGTACGAGCCTTCGGCCCTGAATGCAAAAGAACGGAAGATGGTAGACGAACTATAAGTGCCCGAGGATATGTGGAGTGAGTACTATAACTGATCGCGTAAGGAATGACAGTATTAGAGAGATGTGTCATGCCAAGCGGAGTATATATGATTGAGTGACCGGACCAGGATGTACCGGAATGGTATGGTCACATGGAGACATTGAGAGAAGAGATACTGACTAAAAGTGCATACCTGTGAGAAATGAAATGAACAACTGGAACCGGAAGACCCGGGAGATGGAAGGAAGGAGAGAAAGAGGTTTTGAGTTGACGAGGCTTGATCACTGAGGGTGATATGATGCATACGTGAGATAGACTCAGTTGGGGTAATGTTGAAAAGAGGGAGTAAATTGCTGTCTGTGAGTTGAAGCAAGGCATATGAAAAACTGTCATAGGGAAAATACAGAATAGTCTATGGGGGTTTGCCTGTGGGGGTTTGTCTGTGATTGGGGGCTCAGGTTTCAGTGCATTATACACGACGCTGTTGAGTAGAGGTGAGCAAGCGAGGCCGTTCGTCTGTTCTTAGTCTTACATTGACAAACGCAGGAAAAGGCGAACAAGTAAGAAAATTCTTCTTCTATTTCTTGCTCTTGTTATTGTTCTTTTTCTTGTCCTTGTTGTTGTTGTTCTTCTTCTTCTTCTTCTTCTTCTTCTTCTTATTTACTATCATCATTATTATTATTATTATTATTATTATTATTATTATTATTATTATTATTATTATTATTATTAATATTACTATTATTATTATTATTATTGTCATTATTATTATTACTATTATTATTATCAGTGGCGACCCACTGAACAAAAGCTTGCGGTATGGGTCATGACTGGTACTTTAAGGAACCCTGACATATGGGTACCAAAGATGATAGACTCTGGTGAAGGGTAGAGAATTCTGTTGTCGCCTGCTTGGGAAGGTATCAGCTGGATTGCTTTTAAACCCATTTGACATTAGTAATCAACAACTCTGATTCTGTCATCTTAGGCTACCATAAAGATCTGTCATGTGAAGCAGTGTCTATGGATAGTTTCTCTGCCTAATCCTTACTGTACTGTCGCCTTTATTATTTTGGTTTGGAAAGCAGGTTCTTCAGTTCGCCTTCCATACCAACTTCAGGAGCAACCTCAGATTTGGGTTGGTTAGTTTTAAGTGTATTGAAGCCTTTGGTAAGATATCTGGAAGTGTAGTAAAGTCTCCAGTAAGTTATTTTGATGTGTAGTGAAGTCTCTGGCATGATATTTGAAATGGCAAGAGAGTAGGGCTCTTTTGTAGGATACTCTCAGGTGCTGGGAACCTACTTAGGGTCCTTGGGATCAAAGGATACCAGGAAAGGTCTCTTAGTACCTGAAGCAATGGATGTAGTGGATTCTTGGTGTGTGCCTGAAGGAAATGGAGAATTTCGTTGGGTCTGTCTACGTCATCTGGTAGTATGGGGTACTGCAAACTCTCACTTTCCTCCTACCACAAGAAAAATTGGTGTTGCACGTTCATACCACCAGAAAGAAATAATGCTGCAGGTTTATATTACCAAAGAAACTGGTGATGTATATTCATTCCACTTGAGAAACTGGTGTTGCATGTTCATACCACTGGAGAAACTGGTGTTGTACCTTCGAACCACTGAAGAAACTGGTATTAAACGTTCTTGCCAACGGAGAAACTGGTATTGCACGTTCATACCACTGGCAAAACTGTTGTTGCTCGTTCATACCACCAGTAAAGTTAGTGTTGCATGTTCATACCACCAAAGAACATTGTTGTACGTACGTTCAAAAACACCAGAGAAACTGGTGTTGCATATGCATACCATTAAAAAACTGATGTTGCACGTACATACTATCAAATAAACTGATGTACGTTCATAGCATCAGAGAAAATGATATTGTATTTTCATACCACCAGAGAAACTGGTGTTGCACGTTCGTGCCTCCAGAAAAACTGGTGTTGCACGCTTATACCAAAAGAAAAACTGGTGCTGAACGTTCAAACCATCAGAGAAACTGGTGCTGCATGTTCATACCTCTACAAAACAATGGTGTTATAATTTATAGCACAAGGAAAACTGGTGTTGCACATTCATATCGCCAGAGAAACTGGTGTCCCATATTCATACCACTAGAGAAACTGCAGTTGTATGTTCATACCACCATAGAAGCCGGTATTGTACGTTCACACCACCAGACACACTGTTGCTACAAATCTATACTACCAAAGAAACTGGTTTTGCACGTTCGTGCCACCAAAGTATCTGGTGTTACCAAAGAAACTGGTGTTGTATGTTAATAACACTAGAAAAACTGATGTTGCACTTTCAAACCACCACAGAAATTGGTGTTGCATGTTCATACTACCAGAAAACCTGGTGTTGCGTGTTCATACTTCCAGGAAAACTGGTATATCACTTTCATACCACCAGAAAAACTGGTGTTTCACGGTTATACCACTAAAGAAACTGTTGTTGCAAGTTCTTATCACCAGAGAAACTGGTGTTACACGGTCAAACTACCAGAAGAATTGGTGTTGCATGCTCAACTGCTGGAAAAACTGGTGTTGCGCGTTCATGCCACCAGAGGTACATTACAGCAGAGAAACTGGGGTTGGAGTTTCTTACCACCAGAGAAACTGGTGTTTGCACGGTTATACCACCAGAAAAACTGGTTTTGCACGTTTATACCACCAGAGAAACTGGTGTTTCTTGTTCGTACCACAAGTGAAATTGGTGATCCATCTTCTTACCACCAAAGAAGCTGGTATTGTATGTTCATACCACCAGAAAATCTGGTGTTGCAAGTTCATACCACCAAAGAAACTGGTGTTGCATGTTCATACCAAAGAAGAACTGGTATTACATTCTCACACCACCAGAGAAACTGGTGTTGCACGTTCATACCACCAGAGAAACTGGTGTCGCACGTTCATACCACCACAGAAACTGGTGTTGGATGTTCATGCCACCACAATAACTGGTGTTGCATGTTCATACCACTAAAGAAACTGGTGTTGCATGTTCCTACCGATAGAGAAACTGGTGTTGCACGCTCAAACAATTAGAAAAGAGTCTGTTGTTACAGTTCTTCCCACTGGAAAATGTACTTGTGATGTTTGTGTTACAAATTCAGACGACTTGAGAATTTTTCTGTCAACTTCCACTACGGTAATTATTAGTGCCTTGTAAACTCATATAATCTTAAGAGCCTGTGCTTCAAGCTTACGTTGTTGGTAAAGCTTATGCTCTAAGCTGATGCCACTGGAGTTCGAAGTCAAGAATTCACAAAGATGATGTTATATGTTAGGATTCCTGCTAGAGCTACAGCTGCATACAGAGTTCAGGACCCTTGCCGGGTCTCCTGGCATACTTACAGCTGTAGTATGTGCATCTCAGGTCTCCTGCCACAGCTACAGCTGTAGGCTTATCCAGATTCTCCTACCACGGCTACACCTGCCGGCGTACCTCAGGTATCCTAACACAGCTATAGCTGTAGATACACCCTGGGTCTGCCGCTACAAACATATAGCTGAAGACATATCTTTAGGTCTTTTATCACAGCTACAAAACTATGGCCCTCGTCAGCCTCTACATCTTATAGGTATTTCACAAGCACTAATTCTCCCGCACTTTAATTTCAGTGAGTGAGACGTACTCGGGTGTCTTATGAGCCACACACACGCCTGGTTTTGTCAAGGTACAGTGGGTCGTCATGCAGGCGCCGTACCCAGGCTTATGGTGGAAAATTGAACAGGTGTGAACGTCTGTGGTACACAGAGAACGGACAATAGCCAGACATACTGATTTTGTCTTTTAGTGAAGAATTTGTGTCTTATAAACTTATCTGACTCTAACATGAAGTCATTGTATACTTAACAAGTTGGAATAATCGAGAATTTTGAAAGTGAGAAACAGCTGTGGGCTTCTCCAGGCTGTGTACATTAAGATAAGAAGAGCAGTTTTACTGCATCACTTGACACTGGACACCCAGGCCACAGGACCTACTTTTACCCGCATCACCAACACGCGGACGAGGACAGCCATCCCTACCTGTTTCTTGACCTGGGACGCAACAGCAGCTTGGCCTTCAGCATCCTTCCCCTTGATACCAAGACACCCAACCTATTTCGAAATGGAACGCTGAAAGTGACAATGACCCAAATGTTCCTGTTCACCAGTCCCCTTATACCTTATGAATCCTCCTCCCTTCCCTCCCCTCCTCCTCACGTCTCCCTGAGCGAAGGCGTCGGATATAAGAGCAGCTGAACAGGACCTATAGCGACAGTCTCTGACAACCGTCACACACAAACATGCATTTGGTGAGCTCTTTTGGTTTCTTCATCAAGATAGGCATTTAGCCTTCAGGCTAAACATTATGAACTTGACTCCTTGGATTTTGCTGCACCGTTGTGAGAGGCAAGTGTCGAGTCCAGTGATGTCAGGATTGCCATCAGGAGGTGGAGGGCTGACTCTTGGCACAGCCGACCACATGACATCAGTCACCTACAAGGGAGCTGAATCTCGACAGACTCTTGCCCAGGACAAACGCAGACTCTCGCCCAGGACAAACACAGACTCTCGCCCAGGACAAACACACACTCTCGCCTAGAACAAACACAGACTCTCGCCCAGGACAAACACAGACTCTCGCCCAGGACAAACACAGACTCTCGCCCAGGACAAACACAGACTCTCGCACAGGATAAACATAGACTCTCGCCCAGGAAAAACAGAGACTCTCGCCCGGGACAAACATAGACTCTCGCCCAGTACAAACACAGACTCTCGCCCAGGACAAACACAGACTCTCGCACAGGACAAACATAGACTCTCGCCCAGGACAAACATATACTCTCGCCCAGGAAAAACAGAGACTCTCGCCCAGGAGAAACATGGACTCTCGCCCAGGACAAACATAGACTCTCGCCCAGTACAAACACAGACTCTCGCCCAGGACAAAAAGAGACTCTCGCCCAGGACAAAAAGAGACTCTCGCCCAGGACAAACATAGACTCTCGCCCAGGACAAACACAGACTCTCGCCTAGGACAAACATAGACTCTCGCCTAGGTCAAACATGGACTCTCTCCCAGGATAAACATAGACTCTTGCCCAGGACAAACATAGACTCTCGCCCAGGACAAACACAGACTCTTGCCCAGGACAAACATAGACTCTTGCCCAGGACAAACGCAGACTCTCGCCCAGGACAAACATAGACTCTCGCCCAGGACAAACACACACTCTCGCCTAGGACAAACATAGACTCTCGCCCAGGACAAACACAGACTCTCGCTCATGGCAAACTAAATCAGCTCAAATCTTTTAAGATTACCAGTAATGTTCCCTCAAAAGGTTAGGCATTTATTGAAAAACTTTCGAAATTCAAGAGAGATTTATGCTTAATGTGTTGATATTATGGTCAAGTCTTCATGTGCGGAGGACCGGCATCGTCACATATTACCGACAAGAGACTTAACTTCTTGACTTATGTTTTATCTCTAGCCACTAAAAGCCGATCGACTTGTTTAGCTAAACTCATTTCTGTAAATCAAAAATCGTTTTCCATATCATTAGTGTTAATTATCATATCTAGAAATATCTTTTACGCAAGCAAAGACAATTCCCTCATATCTAACTACTTCAGACGACGTTCATTTTCAAACGGAAGTGAAGCAAGCTGAGGAAAGAGAGGCAAACAATCATTTGGATTTAATGTAATGTTGATGAAATACTTGAGAATGAAGTATCAAGTGAAAGTTTTATAGTGTGTGAAGACTATGGCTTGTATGTTGCGAATTTTCACCTGTTGTTCTGATGTTGGTGTTAACCATGTTCTTCTTTTTATAATGTTGAAGACTCCAGTCAAGGACAAAAGTCCACATCAAGGCCGGGCCCTAATTGGAATATAGAGAGAATTGACAAAAAAAGGGGGGGGGGAAGACAGGGAAAGCATTTACAAATTAATGAGAGAGTGAAAAACATGTCTCTTGAAATGAGCCAGGTCATAGTTGTTGGGAAAGACATGAGAAGGAAGAGAGTTCCAAAGCTTCGACGTGTAGGGAAAGAAGCAGTGCTCAAAACGGCACACCCTTGAGTTGCCAGTAGAGTCAGGCTGGAAAACAAACAAACAGTTTATGATGAAGCTGTAGCAAAGATCTTACATAATTCTCTTTTCATCTGTATTTATCCTTAGGGACATACTATCTCGTTCTCCATTTAAGTTATAATTAGGGTTACGTCCGTAGCTGTCTTATTCCCTTAATACGCATGAAAAAGCTTACCATATTGCCCCTCACGCATTATACAAGAGAGAATGCAAATCAAATTTCTTCTTCTCTCGTCGTAAAAGATATTTTTGACGGTCTGAATCAATGATGTCAGTTGTCTCTGTATGCTTTCAAGATAATTTAATTCAATCATTAGTGCTCAATCATTAGTGCAGTGACTGCGCAGTCTACGCCAGGTATCAGTAAATCGAGATGAAAGTTGAAGGATGATTTTCGCGGACATGTCCTTGAAGGATGACTAAAGCGGACATGTAACCAACACTTGTTATAAGGCCAAATATTTTGTATGTTTATTCAACGCACATCAAACTACTGTTATTTAGATTTTAGAATTTTTGTTAATCATAATTCCTAGATCCTTCTTACGTATTGATGTAACAAATTCTTCTCTATCGAGTTCATTTTCAGTACATCCGTTACCTTTTCCTACGCTTATACCTATGCCGTGAACAGCAACAAACAATCAAATAGAGAGGCAGATGTATAACTTTTATTAGTTATACCGATGCTACCATGTCATACCTAACCTCCTTTCTTTTAGCAGGCATAGTGAATTAATTTTGCTCGATTGTTGCCCATATCGTCTTTTGTAATGGAGTCTATCCGTCATTTAGCTAATAAGAATGTTGAATGGCAGTAGGGAAGAGTACAGGAGGAAGTTCTATACAAGGTTAAGCAGTTAGCGACGTCCTCTATAGAGTTAGCTTTCTGTGACCAGAACACGCCTCTTGTTATTCAGTGTTAGAAAGGCTCGGGTGCTCCGTTGGTGCAGGAAGATAAACCAGGATAAAAAGAAGAGAGATAATCCTACTGTTAACAAGCCAGGTAACTGAAGGGTTATCGCAACTTGATAAGGCGCGTGTGACATGAGTCGTTTGTTTCCTCACTTTGGGTAATGCTCGATCCATCCAAAGACTTGGTCACTTACGTCTGCCTGTAAAATCCACTGTTCTTCTCTCTCACTTCTGTGGGCCAGGTCCAAGAACCTTCTGACACTCCCAGAAAAAAGAATACACCAACTCATTCCTCTTACTAGATTTCCTATACTTGACATCTTAGCACCAGTTATGATTCTAAACACGTCATTTTTTTTCTTTTCCTTCAGTCATTCGCCCACCTGTTGACTGAGTGTCATTTTTAAATATTCTATACCCTAAGATCATCGGTGAATTTATGATGAATGTCTTGGAGTGTCTGTTGAACTGTCCGATATATTCTTTTCAAAAGTTCTTCGTTCCACTTTCTTGTCTCGTTATGGTCGTTTTTTTTTTTTTTTTGTTCTCTCATACCTTGCATGTGCTCGTTGGCTGGTGTTGTCGCCGTCTTCTCCAGACCATAATGGGAATCCCCGTTCGCTTTTTGACATTATTTCGTTTAAGCTACACCATTTGTTTTTGACCTTTCCTGTTTTTTTTTTTTTTTGAGTCTATGAAATGAGTTCGACATCAAAGTATAAAATCTCTCTCTCTCTCTCTCTCTCTCTCTCTCTCTCTCTCTCTCTCTCTCTCTCTCTCTCTCCATAGCAGCACCTCATGACTAACCGCTAAGGGCGTTGATGATCCCACGAACATTCTCAAGCTGAACCGAGTCAACTACAATACATACATTTGCGTTAGCCTGTTGATATATTTCAGCTGAAGAAGACATTGTATTAATATGGCAATATCGTTTTAAGTCTCTCTGTGCGTGTAATCAAAGCCAGGAAACGTGTTTTAGGTCAGTATCCTAACTGAATCCGACTTGGTAGAATGTAAGACATGTATTCACAGTTATGTAAATGACAGACCGAGCAAGCGGTTACTGATTATGAGTTGCTGAGAGCTGATGCCCTCTTTACTACTGATACGATTTGATGATGAAGCTTTTGTCAGTATCTGATACATAATGGTAAATGAAATTGTAAGGAATTTATGAATAAGTTGCATCCAGTAACAGTAAAGAAAAGAAGAGAAAAGTTATATGTGACCAGGATTTTTCAGAACGAAGTGTTTTACAGATACAACGGAACAGAGAAGACAGGATCATGTGTTCTACATGATTGCGAGAGATATATCTGAAAATAGAACATATCGTCCCAAAATGAAACATGAGCGAGTATAAATACAGTCAAAATTTATATCATTTTCTTTCTAAACATCAATATATTGTTGTCTTGGTTTTTAAATCTCTGCTAATCAAGAAATTTCCATTCTTTTCACAGATTGTTTGAAGTAATCTTATTCCCATCGTGTTCATATTGAGGTTTTCCGCTAGCCTCCTTCCCTATGCTTAATGCTTTACAATACTATGCAGTGGATAACGACACGAAATGTCGCCAGCGATACCTCACCAACACTGATATAATTTCCTTAGTGTCTCTATCGCCTTCATGTCACATATAGTTTCCTTAAACGCTTCAGTTAAAGATTTTGGGGGAAAAAAATCAGGAAATGAAAATATATTCGAGCAACCCAGGCCTGAGGGAACGAGCCAGGTCAAACAAACCACCCAATGAAACAAGGTTATCATCACCCACTGACTGTGTCGTTCGTTCCGTCACGTGATCCAGCGAAGTTTCCTCACGAAGATTTGTTATGCTTGATCCCCTTGCCCTGCGCCGTAGTTTTGGTTCACTTTCCCTCTTCTGTAGGTATCACTTTGGTTTTTGCTCCCGAGAGCTGGCTGCTTGTGTGCCCCCAACATTAGCTAGACCACGCAATACTCGGAAAGCTGCTGCGTCACATGAATATTGTGTGGTCATCGGCAGCACAAGAGTGGGTCGTTTTGATACCTGCTTCTTTCCCTACACTTCGAAGCTTTGGAACTCTCTACCTTCTCATGTTTTTCCTAATAACTATGATCTGGCACATTTTAAAAGACAGGTCTTTC
Organism: Panulirus argus; assembly: GCA_038088735.1. Taxonomy (NCBI): domain Eukaryota; kingdom Metazoa; phylum Arthropoda; class Malacostraca; order Decapoda; family Palinuridae; genus Panulirus; species Panulirus argus. Next base: position 436 of record JAYMFT010161913.1, on the reverse strand, counting down.
ACTTTCTCAAAAATTCGTAAATACTTTCCCTTGTCTTTTCTTCTTCAGTTTCATAATTCTCTCTATTTCAATTAGGGCCCCGCCTTGATGTGGACTTTTTATCGCAACTGGAGCCTTCAACATAAAAAAGAAAAGGTATTTCTCACACACATTCTTCAAAGCAAACACCTGGTCCACACATCCTTAATCGCTTCTGAAAACACACTGCTCCTCCCCAGTCTGATGCTGTGTACATGCCTTCGCCCACTCAATCAATACCCTCCCATACAATTTACCAGGTATACTCAACTAACTAATGCTTCTGTAGATTGAACACTCGCCTTTATCCCCTTTGCCTTTATACAATGACGCTATATATGCATCCCCGTGTACTGAAAGAGTGTGCTTCTGAACTTGCACCTGTGTTTGCCCGTCTTTTCCGTTTCTGTTTAAAAAC
>JAYMFT010161902.1:0-12409 GCA_038088735.1 Panulirus argus | reverse complement strand
TGAGGATTTCCCCTCTAAGGCTCAGTCCTCTGTTCTTAACGCTACCTCGCTGACGCGGGAAAAGGCGAATTTGTATGGAAAGTATGGAATATATATATATATATATATATTGATGGAGAGATCATTTGCAATAAATAGGTGAACTAGCATAAATAATGTTTAAACTTCAGAGTGCTCATCTTATTGGGAGGAAACGAAGAGCAAGGGACTGAACTTCGGTTTGAGATGCCTGCCAAATGGGAACTTTGACCCACTTCAGTGTTTTGATGACATCTGCTTCTGCTATGATCATGCTACGAATTCTCTCCCCTATGGACCCTTTCCCTCTGCAATGTTAACAGACATAGCATGCTGTAAGCAATTAAATTATTTTTGTCAATCAATACTCAAATAATCATATTTTCAAGAATCTTTTAAGGTTTTTAATGTGATTATATCACTATATTTATTTAGGCCCTATTTATTTTCCTTCATCACTCATTTTCTATGTCTGTTCATAAGTCTGCATTATGCCTTTGTTAATTTTCACCAGCCAAAATATTTTTGAATGTCCTACTGAGGCTTTTTGTCATTTTTCCAAATCTAGTGATAACTGAGGTAAGTGAATTACAGTCAATACAGTCTGATTTTTCCCAGATCCTTTTCAATCATTGGTAGTGTTATAGCCCCAGTGAAGGTATCTCTTCATTTGCAGTGTACCTTCATAAAAGCGGTGCCCTGTAGCACCCAAGCAGTGAAACAAAAGATCCTCTCAATACAGTACAGTCCCACCCTAACATGCTCGGGACTCAATTCTATGCAGCAACACTAGACCCCTCCCATCTGATCACTTCATAACTTACCATCAAGTCTCAAGTGAACATAAAAAGCTTGCTCCTACCTCACACTTCATTAACCTCTACTTATTTACAGAGTCCACATCCACAACAAATATAAAACTAACAAAACACAGACATACTGAAATAACACAACAAACACTAACACCTGCCATCCCATCTCAGTCTGAGACTCCAGCCCACCAAACATATATCCATCAGAAGCCACACTTTCCTATCACTACTGGTCCCTACAACACAATGAAAATTGTATCAAGATGTCCCAAGACCTTTCATTCCCACGATGTAACTACCACATTAAAGACACGCTGAACACTTACTACCCAGTTGCCTTGTATTCTCTGCACATAGGTGCACACATATCACAATGGTTTCCTGATTGGTGGATGTAGCAAACTTCCTGGTGCTGCAGGAAAAAAGGGACTCTTATTTGGTAGGTGTTACCAGACTCTGCCTGCTTGAAGTTACACTGTAAGTGAAAAGTCACCTTTGGCAAGGTTATATTGTTGAGATTACACAGTCATCAAAGAACTTCTCACTCCAAACGAGTTTATATTTCCATGCTACTGGAAGTAGTACAGCCTTCGACTGTAAGAACCTTTAGAAAGGTCCTTGATAATACCAGGACTCTTTCATAATGCTTTATGACCTGTGTTTCCTGACTGGTGGATGTGGCAAGCTTCCTGAGTGCTGCAGGAGCCCAATAAGAATAGAAAGGACTGTTACATAGTAGGTGTTAGCAGACTGTTCCTGTCTGAAGTTACACCGTAAGTGAAAAATCACCTTTGGCAAGGTTGTGTCGTTGAGAGTACAATCTCATCAAAGAACATCTTACTCTAAATGAGTCTACATTTCCCTGCTACTGGAAGTAGTGCAGCCTTGGGCTGCAGGAACCTTAAGAAAGGTCCTCAGTAATACTACGACTCCTGGCGATACCTTGCCGGCAGAGGGGGTGTTGATGCTGTTTCCTGTGGGGCAGGGTGTCATCAGGAGTGGATGGGGGCGAGCAGGAGTGGATGGGGGCAAGCAAGTGTGATTATGTATATATATCTGGGGATAGGGGAGAAAGAGTACTTCCTACATATTCCCTGCATGTCGTAAAAGGCGACTAAAAGGGGAGGGAGTGGGGGGCTGGAAATCTTCCCCTCCAGTTTCTGCTGATAAACTGTGAATATAAAAAGTATTTCTATGAGGTAAACTGAGTTCTTTAAGAGTGATCTTGACTTTTTCAACTCAACCTAGTTAATATAACATGACTTTAAGGCAAATAATGCAACTTAGTAGATCTAATTTAAAAAAAATCATGTTAGGTATACCTATCGAAGAGGTTGAAAAGTTTTTATGTATGTGGAATTTCTAAAACACTTGACCCATTCATTATGGTGACCCAGGGACTGAAGCAAACAAGATTTTATTAGGAATCCTTAACCTTGGAGTATAATTAACAAATGGTATTGCAGTTGATTTTCATTTAATGTACTGCAGTACACTTTGTATCAAAAGAAAATAATTACAGAAATTAAACTCCAATTCTTTTTAACCCTCAGATGATCCAAAGATACATAACAAAGATTATATCAACCCATGTCATAAGGACCAAGAGAAGTGGGACAGCCAAGGGGGAAACGACACCATCATTGTGGGAGGTACAGAGATAAGCTCATAATAACTCTATTTCCTCCCAGCTACTTTGCATTCATAAACAGTCATTATATAAACTTTTCTTTTATATCATACAATTAGTTATCAGTATTCTTTCACTTAACACAAACATTTTCTTCTTTTCAGCCATTTATATCATCAATGTTTATCACAACCAATACATTCATGAATCTGATAAGTATGGAATTTTTTTTTATCAACGAGACACACTTTCAATAAGGCATTAACTTTTACACATGATTCCTTATGACATGTAATCACTACTTTCCATTTCTAATAAATCTTTTCTCACAAACAGTAAGTAGTTCATACACAATTATGTCTTCAGTTTCTGGATTATGTGTTTACCACAGAGAACAAAAGCGTTTTACCTATCTTCATATTTTTGACACCACCTGCCATATGACTTGAAGGCCCTTGATGAACTTTGCTTGTAAGGTTTCTTTCAAATAATGAACAGTATCCACTAAATACATCTGCATGTTATATCCACATCCATGCACTTAATGCTGTTCTTTTCTGTGCTGCATGGCTGATCTGTCTTGTCTGCTTTATTTTTCAGTAAATCTCATTGGTTATTGAAATTAACCAACTGAGTTTCATACATGGTGCCTTGTAATTTGTCAGTGAAAAATTCTATATCTTGCAGTTTTAACTGTGCATCAAATTGTCAATGCAAAATTTAACATGCACAATATCTTGAAGGTTGTGTGTAATCAGTTGATTTCTGTGCACACAATGCATTCCAATATTCAATGTGCATCTTCATGTGTTCAACATCCCTTTTACTAATGCATACTTTGGGATCACGTTTGCCTGAGCTTTTACCCAAGACATCTTGTGATTAAATTATTTGTTCCCACTTATTTCATATATTTTGTTTCTTGCTCTACAGTAGGATAACTCATGACAAATCTTATCTAAAGCTAAATATGAAGAACTTTAATTTATTATCAAGCATGGTATAAGAACAAAATCAGCTTATATATAAGTATACTTGATTACTTTTATGTCCCTTGTTTCAGCCTCTGTTTCTCCCCAAAGAAAACTGACTTGTAGTTATGTATTCATATTTTAGGTACATCCAGACCAATTTGCAACCCTGATGGTTACTATGCAGCAGTTCAGTATCATGGTCCTAATGCAACCTGCACAGACATCTATGGAAATCTGATTGAAAGCTTTGCTCTTCCTATCTACCAAGCAACCAAAATGAACTGCAGTACGTATGTAATTTTGTATAGTATTATCCCTCTGTATCAGTACATATCTGCTGAAGGCACTGCAGGGTGACCCAAGTTCAAGGCTTTTTACTCATTATTTGACCAAAGCAAAAATCTAATACATATCCATAAATATCTTTAGCTTACTTAACCACATAACAAATGTTGACAGTGATGCACAAAATATCCAACATACTCTCTCATAACATAGTAAAATACTGTTTTTCTCACTGAGGCTTCACACAACATTTATTCACTGGATTTTCTTTAGTTACTCCCATTAATACACAACCAATCTGTTCATCACACAGTAATTGCATCTCTTTTAGTGGAAATTTGCAACTTTTATCACTCTTCACCCTTTTGTACTGGAAATCTGACAAGTTGAGATACTTTGTTTTTAGTAAAATGTGCAAGTCTGTTTGAGTAATATATAATATGTGGACTGATTCAATCCATTCATTCTGGTTTGAATGATCACAAATGAAGAGTGGAAAAAAATACCATGTTGACTAACATACTGGGAGTAACAATCCATTATATCTCTAAGCACTGACCTGTCATAAAACTACTTTCAGATTGTGCAAGACGTCGTCACATTATGGAAGAAAATGGCTTGGGAGCCAGCAAGCCTAGATGTTGTGATGATGGAGGATATTACCCTTGGCAGACTCGAGGATTACTGTCATTCTGTGTTGATGATAATGGAAATCAATATGGGAATGAGGTTGCAGCTACAGATATAACAAGACTGGATTGTTACAGCACCACTCCTTGTAAATCACAAACTCTATAGTCTCAAGGCAGTGCTCTTGTTTTGTAACCATAGGTTAATTACTCCATCTTATCATTGAAGAACTACACTATGGTTAGTTCAAAGGGCTGCTAACATGAATCAAACAAAAATAATCACCACTGTAATGAACATCAAAAGTTCACTCACTCAGATATCCATCAAATTCAGTTCACTGCACCATAACTACATATTTGTTTGAGCAATATGCTTCAAAAAAATTATTAGATATGAGAAAAGTGTGTCGTGCCAATAAGATATAAAATCCCAGGATAGCAACCCAAAACTATAACCTTTTTCATACCTAATTACCTCCACCTTAGTGAGATTGTATTAAGAATAATTGAATAGTAGCCTCTCATTTGCTAACTTGCAAGCACAGTAGTCAGAAAAATAATTCATTTATCTATCTATATGTGTCTCCGGATTCCTTTCAAAGAAAGGATTTTGGTGTTACCCAGGACCCCTTTCCATGAGCTCCAAGGCAGTGCTACTTTCAGTTGCAGGGAAATGATGGACCCCTTGGGAGTAAAAAGTTCTTTGATGAGAATGTATTCCCAGTGAAACTGCAGAAGCTAGTAATTACCTATTTGTACTGTATAAAAAGAAAGTTTTGCACTCATGGGTCCCTATCTCTTGAAAATTCTCTGCTCTTTTACAGCTTCTTAAATCTATGTATGCTGTCTGCATTAATCATGTCCTCAGTCATTCTGCCCCATTCATTTACCACTCTTACACTATATACAAATTTCTTTACATCCTTTTTAAGAAGTGTCTTACTTATTTCATGTTATATCCTCTGGTTGCTCTATCTCTTGAAGAAATATTCAATGACTGTACCATTAATCTGTCAACCCTAACTCTTCTCTATTACAAGGTGAGTAAATTAAAAGCCTCTCCCTGTAACCTAGCTCCCTTAATTCTGGTAACATCTTTTTCACCCTTCTCTGCTGGTTCTTTATGCTTCTTTAGGGGCAGTGACAAAACCTGAGAAGCATATCCTAGTTTTGGCCTTATGTAGTTAATGATAGCTTGCTAAATATTTCCTTAACCATATACTCGAAGGCTGTTCTGATATTTACCATATAGTTTGTCTCCTTAACTTTTCTTCTAATATGGGATTCTGGTATCAGATTAAAGACAATGTGTTTCACTGAAGAATACCAGCAATAAATGTGGTAAAAGCAAGGAATTTAGTAGTTTTAGAAGTGGAAAGAGATAGGCAAGTTAAAGTGTTAGTATGAATGGACTTAGAGGAAGTGCGGGGTTTTAGATACCCAGGGCGGACATGGCAATGAATGGAACCATGGGAGCAGAAGTACACCTTATATGGGGGTGAATGTAAAGGTCCTTGGTGCATTAAAGAATGTGGGGAAATATAGGCCACTGTGAGTGGGGGAAAAGATGGTTATGTTTGAGAGTACAGCAGTCACAATGGTTTTGTATGATGTGAGGTCTGGACACCATATGAAAAAGTATGAAAGAGGGTGAATATTCTTGAAATGAAATGTTGGAGGACCATATGTGGTGTGAGGAGGGATGATCAAATATGAAATGATAGGGTAGGAGAGAAGTGTGATTGTAATGGCAATATGTATAAAAGAGTTGAAGCGGGTGTCCTTAAATGGTCTTGATGGCTAAAAGGGTATAACTGTCAAAAGTGGTGAAAGAGTTGGAGCTGTAAGGATGAAATGAAAGATGCTTTAATATCTGAGGCCTGAACATGCATGAGGGTGTAAGGCTTGCAGGGAATTGAGCAAACTGGAGTGATATGGTACTCTGAGGGTAATGTGTTGTCATTGAGACAAACCAGGGAACATGAAGCAGTCAGGGAAACCATGGAAAGGTATGTGGGCTCTGGTTGTGGATGGGGACTGTCTTTATTGTACTATACAAGAGAGCTAGAGAACGGAGGTCAGTAACCGAGGCCATTTCTTTGTCTGTTCCTGGTGTTACCTCACTAATGTGAGAAATGAATAAGCACAAAAAAATAAGAGAATGGATGTCAGTAACTGAGGCTATTGCTTCATCTGTTCCTGGTGTTACCTCACTCATGTGAGAAATGATAAATAAACACAAAAAAATATTATTTAAGGAATAAGAAACATTTCTCCCTCATTCTTAGCCTCAATTTTATTCAGTCATATGAAACAGCTTAAAATGTTATGACAATTCATAATAAAAATCACATATGACTTAAGCCCTGAATTTTAATCTGAACTCATGCCCAGTTTCCACAGCTGCATGTGGACAGCAGCATCAGAGACATTGGAGCATGAGTAAAACAAAAACGATCATCACAGCACAATAACATATATGTTGTCACTAAAGTCTAAAGTGTAAATCAACCTTACTTTGTTACCATTAAAACTGCTGATGGCACCAAACCTGGAAAAATCGAGTATTATGTTAGTAACTAAAAATCAATCAACGTAAATTCTATGTAAAATATCTATTGCCAGTTTGGCTTTGCCCAAATTTCTGCATTATTCAAAAGTAGGAAACACATATATCAAAAATGCTTCCAATGAGAAGTAGTACTAAATGGGATGTAAAAGTCATTCAATTAATGTTTGTGACTATATATCCTTCATACCCATCCTCTTCTTTTACTCGTAAAAGATCAGTATGGTACAACAACTGCAATAATTGGTACAACAACTGCAATAATATTTTTTTCGTACATGTCTGCCGTTTCCTGCATGACAGAGGTAATGACAGGAACAGACAAAGATATGGAAGATATGCCTCATTCACTCACATCCACCCTTTAGAAGTTATGTATACTATACTGAACAATGGAAAGGTCTGTGGGGCCTGGATGTGAATAGGAAGCTGTGGTTTTGGTGTATTACACATGACAGCTTGTGTATGGATGTTAACAGATGTGGCCTATCTTCGTCCGTTTCCTGGCACTAAATTGCTAAGCAGGGGTTGGCGATGCTGTTTTCTGTGTTGGCGAGGTGGTGCCGGGAATGGATTAAGGTGATCAAGTATGAATGTGTACATATGTATGTGTATGTACGTGTACATGCGTATATGTATGTATGTATATGTGCTAGAGTTGCCTTCTGCCAGTGGCCTATTAATGGTGAGGCATCAAAGGCTAAGAAGTGGCACTGGAGTTCACTAGTTATGGAGACTTTACTGCCGTGGCCACCACTTTGAGGGAGTTGCAATTGGAATGGGCATCAGAGATACAGACAGATAGTACATATATGTGCATATATGTGGATGTGTCTTTCTTTGGCTGTATCCTCGCTAACGTGGGAAACAGAGAGAGAGAGAGAGAGAGAGAGAGAGAGAGAGAGAGGGAGGTGTGTGCATGCGTGTGTTTGTGTCAGTCCATGACCCACAACAAGATTCTACATTTCTTTTCATGGTTCATTAACTGCCTCATATGGCCTCGCTCATGTGGCTGAAAGCATGCTGTCCCCTGTAAACAACATTGCTCCAATACACTCATAATACTCTCTATGCCTTGCATACCTCACACCCTCAAGCATGTTCAGGTTCCAAGCCTTCAAAACATCTTTTACTCCATCTTTCCACCTCCTTGGTCTTCCTCTTTCTTAGTTCCTATCACTTCTGACATGTATAATTTTGTTAACATACCTAAAACATCCAAAGGCTTATCCATATCTTCATCAGAATATATCTTGCGTGGAAATGAAGTAGATAGTTTGAATGGGGCATCTGCAGGAAGTTCATCCTGATGATTAAGGCTAATCCAAAGACGCACTGCTGACAGAGATTCCTTAGCCTTGAACTCTTGCACAAGGGGTGTACCACTTGGCAGACGAATCTAAAATGGTAGAGATGAAATGAATAATTAATAATTGCAAACAATTTCATGTTTTAAAATAATTCTGCAAAGCAAATAACTGGAAAACAAAGCTAATAACTTATGAAATGTGTAATTCAGCTCCATTTTCAAACTTCATTTAGGTTATTAAAATGATTATTTCATCAAGTCTAAACACAGTTCCATAAAATCTAGGAAGCTAATGTTTAGGAACTCTTGACATCTGTATATAAATGTACATATCAGGGTAATGGCCGAGACACTGACAGATAATGATAAACAAGGTAATTCTAGCCAGCACCCACTTGAAGTCTGGTTGTGGTGTATTCCTTCTTTTGGGTTGGCTGTTGAACAGCAGCTGGCTGAGGTTTGGGTGGGGAAACAGAAGTCTGTGATCCACCTTCTCCTTTGTTGGCAAACTTTTCTTTCCTCGCCTGCTTGTCTCGCTCAATCTGTTCCTTCACTCTTTGGCGGGCAAGTTTGTCCTCTAGTTTTTCCTTCTTGCGTTCTTCTGCAATGCGTTTCATTTCCTGTTCCTGTTGGCTAAGGGTTAAAAAAAAAAAAAAAAAAAAAAAAAAAAAAAGGGAAGAGGAAAATAATTCTTATCTCACCTTTGGAAAGTGACTACCCTCATGTGATCAAAGTAAGCTGGCTTATGGTGCTACAACATAAAATGACCTGTCCTCTACACATTATATTAGAAGACAATGTGGCAGTTACCAAAACCCCCTCTCCTAAGGATTTTCAAAGACAGGCATACTTGGATACCTTATTATATGTCCTTTCAATATCTGCTTGTCCACCGAAAAATACTGGAGTAAAATGATATCCCTGAGGAGAGGGGAGAAAGAATACTTCTCACGTGTTCCCTGCGTGTCGTAAAAGGCAACTAAAAGGGGAGGGAGTGGGGGGCTGGAAATCCTCCTCTCCTGTTTTCACTTTTCAAAAAGAAGGAACAGAGAAGAGGGCCAAGTGAGGATTTTTTCCTCTAAGGCTCAGTACTCTGTTCTTAACTCTACTTTGCTAATGCGGGAAATGGCGAATGTTAAAAAAAGAGAGAGAGAAGATATGCTATATGAAATATGGGCTGTGTACATTTCATAACCCTAAAATAAAGAAAAAAATTCTAGAAAAATAAAAATGGGTGATGTATCTGACACCAATATATATAATTTTGATTATATTATTATTTTTTTTATTTATTATACTTGATCGCTGTTTCCCACGTCAGCGAGGTAGCGCCAGGAAACAGACGAAGAAAAAACCCCATCCCCCCGCATACACACATATGTACATACATGCACACATATTATTATTATTTATAATAAGATCCAGTAAATGATATTTAGTTGGAAAAGATGTTTAATAAGTTCAAAACAACATTAAAATATAACTTTTGGTAATAAATACCATTAATAAGATGTTCAGTTAACTGTATGTATATTACTCTCTTACATATGTTAATCAGATGTGAATGTTTGGCTGACTGATCTGTACTCTTTTGGAAAAGTGTAAATTCCTTTTGTGTATTGGAGTTATGTGGAGTTATTTATCTGCTAAGTAAGACTGGTGAATGCTTTGTCTCACCAGTGCTGAGAGGTTTGACTACTGTCTTCTTTGTCTTTTTTAAGGATCTTGCTTTTTTAGCCAATCTTGAACCTAGCTTCAAAGGTTTGATCGTCTTACTTGTTTTACTGGTTGGAAATAGTCCACATGTGCACTTCCTCCATAATATGACCCCATCTACAGAATGTCCCCCCCCCCCATGTGTAACTGAGTGAAATATGAAAACTGGAAATATTTGTCAAGGGATCTTAAAATGATTGTGATGAGTGACAATATATAAACTATGAAGGGCAATTTTTGTGTCTGCTTCCTTTTGTGTAGTTCAGCTCTTTGACCTTCTCTGACCAATGGAACTCACTGGACAGGTAAACTTCTCAGATAAACAGAAGCTTTTTTGTCAAGATGTTGTGAAGCATATTTGTCCTTTTCCTATTCATCCAGTAGGAAAATGTTGAAGCACTGCTTGCTTTATGTACCTGTCAGGCATGTCTTCCAGTCTCTCAGGAATTTGGTCAAGATTCCTTTCATCAAATGTACTTTAAAAAAATTCCTTGCTTTCTTAATCCCCTCAGCTGGCAAGGGAGGTAGGAAAGTCAAGGTGCTGTACTTGACAAAATTTCTAAATGTGCCTGGAAGGGCCAGTTCAGCTTGCTGCAGAGCACTACAATGCTATGACTAGGTCTTTGTATTAGGTGTGTCATCTTCCAAGAAGTGCGTCTGCATTGACTTGTCTGTCTTTACAAGGGCTCCATTAGTAGTAGCCTATGCCCAAAGTACAAACCAGAAAGAAGCCCAGCACCCTCTCCATGCTGATACAATGTTCCAAGGAAAGAAGGACAAGCTGGCCATGCACATTTCTAGCTATGATTTGCAAAGTCTTCTTGGACTACCCTGAGACTTTAGGTGATTTGATGAACTTTGCAAATGTCTTATGAATGAGCTTCTAAATTGGTATATTAAAGCTTTTTGTTTTTTTAACCTGTCATTCTTGGACAAATGTAATGTAAACTTCCTTTCCCATTTTGTTTTCAACTTCAAATGGCTGATGAGGTAGTGAGATGAAAATCTGTACATGATTCATTTTTTTTCCAGTAAACTTTACAAAAGAAAATTACAGAAATCATACTGCTGCACTGCTCAATTGATGGTCATCCTTTATTAAAACATACTGAAATATGAAAATAAAAAGCATTGGCTACAACTGCATACCAAACATTAATCTTTGGCCGTAAAATTCTTTTTAACCAAAAGTTAGTTTTAATGCTCTCTGTTGTCCTGAACACAATGGACATCATCTTTCAATTAATATAATTTCCTGTGCCTTACATCTTTGAAAAACATAGGGTCCAATACCATAATAACATTTATTTCTATCGCTCATTTACTCCTTTTACTGAATCAGTGATTGTGCTACACAGTCTATACTTCATATATGATATTTCTTACTGCAGCATTTTTTTGGCAGATACGTATATCCTGAAAGGACACATACTGCAAACGAGTATCCAAAACTGCTTGTCTTTAATTTTCTTTTACTCCCTAGCCTACTAACAAATCCCCTCCCAATGACAGTAAACCAACAAATCAGGAAGCTGTGAGTACCAGAGCACCATTTATGTTTTTACTTTTATTCAAATCAAAACAGAATAATTTATAAGCATGTCCCATGTATAATTCCAATTACTACATGCCTTAAAATTCTTAACAATTTCTTAATAAAAAATATCTAGCACAATGAAACCAAGAAAAAGACATGAAACTGACAAAACTAATTTACATGTTGATAAACCAGATGTCCACATACATAATTTCTGTAAAAAAAGACAAACCTGCGCTTTCTCTCAGCTATTTCTTGACCCATCTGAATACGTTTTTTCTCGCGTTCCCAGGCTTCCTTTTCTTCCTGTTGTTCTCTCTCCTTCCTTCGTTGCCTGATTTTGTCTTCTAACTCCTTTTTCTGCAAGTGAGGGATGGGATATTTCAAAGAAAATCCTTGATTATGAATTCCCTAAAATTAATCAATTCACAGAAAGCTGCTTCCAAATGAAACAAATTCCTAAACTGATACTGATAACATTCATTTATGCTTCAGACTTTGTTGCATGAAAAATCTAATTGTTAAAGCTATTACTGGGGCTACTCCATTACTATTATTCAAAAGACTTAGATTATAATAAAAACTCACTTTAAATACTCTTCAAACATAACTCCTCATCAGAAAGTCTCTCTAGTTTTAATATCTGTTTCCTGGCGCTACCTCGCTGAAGCGGGAAACAGCGATCAAGTATAATAATAATAATAATAATAATAATAATAATAATAATAATAATAATATTTATTTATTTATTTTATTATACTTGATCGCTGTTTCCCGAATCAGCGAGGTAGCGCTAAGAAACAGACGAAGAAAAACCCATCCCCCCGCATACACACATATATATACATATATGCACACATATGCACCATACATATATATATACATATCAACATATACATATATACATACATACACATACACATACAC
>JAYMFT010161891.1:0-12409 GCA_038088735.1 Panulirus argus | reverse complement strand
AGAGAGAGAGAGAGAGAGAGAGAGAGAGAGAGAGAGAGAGAGAGAGTCCAAATGGAGACCTTCTTATAGTACGGTGAAGCGAAGGCCCTACGAAAGGCCCTACTGTGAAGAATAAACCCCAAACAAACACTCAGGCCGAGGCAACAGAGGGTGATGTAAGGCAATGATTCCCATAGCGGACTGTGTGGCATAAGCTGCGATGGGATACTAGTGCGAGGCGGAGCCTACAGTGGAGTACTGCACTGGGTTCCACTTGATCACTGTGAAAGGAGCGTTGGAGTGATATACGAGACAAAGTCTTTAATAACGTACCGTACGAAGTAGCCTCCAACGGGGAGGGGTATCGTAAACAGTGGAGAGGGGGAGGTTTGGTGAAGGGCGCAACAAGAATTGGAAGACGAAGACTCCGACGCAGAGTGCCTGGGGAGGCTTCATCGACAAAAGGATAATCAGGAAGTCTCCAGTGTGTGAAGTGTTAGGCAGAGGCATTAGTGGGGATGGCTCAAACGGAGAAGCATATTCTGAGGCATCTATTACGAACTTGGAAGCGTCTGAAGGAGATCTATTGGTAGGTGCGTGGCGAAAGTTGAAGTGGGGATAACGTAGACGGTGCTCTAACAAGGAGCGTCCACCTTGAGAAGTCTTTGAAGGTGTTCTACCACCACAGCCTGGGCTGGGCTGAAGAAGCTGAGTTGGGTCTTTGTCGACCAAGATGTTGGATGCCGTAGCCCTTGGGCCTGGCTGGTCTGGTACTCTTGGTAAATACTTGATGATCAATACGTTTAACAGGCGCGCGGAGAAAGACTATCAATAATACGTGTGAAGGGTGTAACATGTGCATATTAAAGATGGAAGATGAGCATAGGAAGGGTGTAAGACCTGCATGGCAAGGGTGTAAAGCGTGCACTGGAAGGGTGTAACAAGTGTTCGGACCATACACAAGAATACTGAGCTAAACTGATTAAGTACATTGTGACGTGTGGCATATTAGGCTACTGCTCTTCCTCCTCATCCTGTACAACCTCCACCACCACAATTTCCCTCACCTCAACCTCCCAGCTACATCTCTTCCCCAGAGAAATACCAACCTCTCCATCACAACCTCCTTCATCGCAACCTCCCCACACACACAATCCTCCATCAACCCTCGAGTAATTAATAACCTCAACTCGTCGCGAACAATACGTCTAATTGGTCTCTAGAGGTCCCACTGCCGCCTCAAGTAATGGATTATAAACAAGTGGTAGTTACCCCTTACAGCATTATAACCTGCTGCTAATTGTGGCTTAATTAGGGCCATCAGAGCCATGACACGAGCAGGGGGCTGGGAGAGACGTGCCCAGGGCGGGCAACTGGTAGAAGGAGCCGAGGGCCTCAAACCAATACTCCTGCCTTCCATCCTAACTTCCATCCTACACACACACACACACACACACACACACACGTCTATGAGAATGTGACCTTTGTTCTGGACAAAGGAGGAGCATGTGCGGAATATATGGCACTGTACAACGCAGAAGAGTGGTAAAAATGCTGGATCTCCAGGCAGGGATACGGGGGAGAATCCTTTATTGGATGAAAAATTACTTTCGTGAAAGGAAACAAAGGACGCCTGTTAGGGAAAGCGTCTCAGTACGGGTTGAAGTCACCCACCGGCTCGTGCTGCTGGATTGTGTCCTGGAATCATTGGTTTTATCGATTCCTGTAAACGACTTGGAAAAAGGACTGTTACATCTAAACACTGGTAGATGATGCTTGGGGCATCAGGAGCATCAGCAGCGAGGGGGGCACCATCAATGTACAGGGAGTCTTGACAAACTCCAGAGTTGGTCTGATGCATGACTGATGGAATTCAACTCGAGTAAATGCAAGATAACTGGAACGAGACACGCACAGCGAAAGAAGGTCTCGATACGCGTTTTATGATACAGGATACAGGGTCTTGGGAGTTGATAGTGTACCTATCCTTTAGCCAGAGCTTAACCCAGGGAGGACTGCAGGGGAGGAAAACTGTCTGGTGGCAAATAACATAACTATATCTAAGTACATGGACTAGGGAAATATTCAGCAAACTCTTGTACAATATATTAGAACATAACTAGAGTGTGCTCCTGAAGTCTGGTCGTCACGCCTCAAGTAGCATGAAGAAGTAACAGAAAAGTTCCGGAGGAAAGCAACAAAGATGGTTCCAGAATCAAAGAGCTAAGATGCGAGGAAACGACAGAGGGCAAACATTTGCCCACTATGGAACAGAGAGGAGATAGAAGTGACCTGATCATAACCTTGATGATGCCGACATGTTCTTCGAAAGATACAAATATATAGCAACCAGGGACTATAATACAGCAACCAGAGATCATAAGAACAAAGCAAAGACGTGTAAGAAAAGATATAGAGAAGTATTACTGTGATGTATGGAGGGATAAAACTGGAAATGTTGTTGATAGTATTCAAAAACGTAATTACCTGTAAGGCAGTGGAGGAGGTTCAACTGATGGGGCCGCACGAGCATAAACTCCTTTCCTTACACACAAAAAAAACACACACAAAACACACACACACACACACACACACACACACACACACGAAAATATACCAAACTATGTACACATTGGACAATAAACAACACAAAAAATAACACATGAAAGAAATAATACCAGTCTTCACATATAGGAATAACAATGACCAAAATCGTATTGCCAAAAATAGTTTCGCAAATCAGGGATAAAAAACACGCGACTGATGAAGCCGACACCAGCCGGAGGCTCTCCACAACTAAACTGTGGCACAGGTGTCAACAACGTCACCATCATAAGAATACCTGCAAGCAGATCAGTACAAGGACACCAGCAATCACACTCCCGACAGGCCTAGTTGATGGCTAACCACCTGACTACATCAGTTACGACACCAAGGCAGATACATACCCGCTCTGCTCACCATTCATGTACACATCACTAAATGGCACACCCTCCTAACTGACCCTTAAAGGTCGTGTTCAAGGGTCGTACTGTCACGCTCTATGATCGTACCGTCCTGCTCAAAGGGTCAATAATACTTGACCTATTGACTCTCGGCCCACGATTGTCAACAGCCCTTAGATTACAAATCCCTATACAGACATTTACATTTTCACCAAAAATATAATAGGCAAAAAAATATATAAATTTTGTCTCGAAAACTTTGGATTCACAGCTTCATAGACTGGATCACAAGAAGAGGTGTCGACAAGCAGCAGATCCACCAAGTGCGACACGATCTGATAATTTCCTGCGTCAGGATCATACCTGAATTTGTCAAATTTTTAGGCGTGATTGGCAGCATCAATTTTCCCACGAAGCGCTTGCGACATGTGCCGGTGAATGTCGCCCGACGGACATTCTGCTTGTAATATTCACTGCATGATGAATGTGGCTGGCACTTCATGATCTGAGAGTCAATAAGTTATTTTTTCCCTGACTCGTGCGGCAGATACTGTCGGGTTCGTTTCTCTGTGTTATCCTCACCCCAGAGCTTCCGGGTGGTGACACTAGCAAGAACAAAGTTTCCCATGATGACAGGAACGACACCCCGAAGGTCGCGTAGACATGATAAAAAATACACGGCCAGACACAACAACAACAATAAAGGAGGATGCCCTCCGAGGTAAGAATATATCCAGGTACGCACATGCCAAAGGACACAGAGCAAACCGGTCACACCTGCACACCAGGAACAAGATTTCTAGATCAGGCATTCAGACAAGAACCTGGACACCGCAGTGGACATCAGTGAATAACAACAATACAATGGTGGTGCGTGTGCGTGACGTACACTGGCGTCCACCACCCACCGCCACATCCACCTACCATACTACCAGCGGCTCAGGTGTGGCGATTCCTCACATCCTCCTCCTCCCGTACACATGTGTCTTCCTTCCTTTCCTTATAACCTTCTCATCTTTCCCCATCTTTCCTTTTCTCCTGATTCTACTTCTCCTCCTTTCTCTCCCTTCCCTCTCCTCTCTTCTTCACGTGCAGATACCTGAGGTCATAAGGTCAGTCTTACTATTAATGAAGGTCAGCCTCAGCCTGGTCCACCAGCCTGACAGGCGTGTGACACCACGTGACATTCCCCGCCACCCTCTGCCACTTCACCCCTCACCCTCCTGCAAACTCCACAACGCCATTTTCTTCATCAAACAGTTTAATAATTCCACCGTGCTATAAAAAACAATCTTTATATTCCTCTGAAGGAGCACAGGGCAGTATTTCAACTGGCTGGAGGCCAGTTAGTTAGCACTACGAAAAAGTTTGGAGCAACTATTTTTCATAACAAAGGATAATATTCTCTTAAAACGTCATGGAACTTTGGAAAACTTTTCTTCTAAAACCTCATGAAGTTTAATCATCTATCTTTCATCAGGGGTCAAACACCAGAGGCTATATGACACTTTTATTGCAATAAATCAGTTGAAAAGTATTGCTGGGGCGCCTGGTGGGTCCTGGACGGGCCCGTCAAACCTTGACGGGTAGGACGGACGGACAGATGGTAGGACAGACGGAAGGTCTGAGGAAGGATGGACAGAAGGTCAGAGGAACGGATGGAAGGTCAAACAAGAGAACAGACGGAAGGGGTGACAGTGGGATGGTAAGAAGGTCCGACAGACAGACGGCCAGATGGACGGATGCATAAAAACCAATCATCACCCACGACTGTGGTGGCGCCAGGCAAAAACATGACAGAAAAGAGAGAAAAAATAAATCTCGCCAACAAAGACTACAGACTTGATGATGCGGGCGGCGCGGCGGAGTACCTGGCGGGGAGGAGCAGAGTCCTGTAACCTACACGGCTGGCTACCTACAGAGGGGCATCAGGGTGAGTGTAAACGTCACAGTCTTCCAAGAACAGCTACATTACAATAACACAGGGACGTCTACATGACGTATGCAACAAAAACATAATTCCTACGAGATACAACAAAATACAAATGACTGTACGATTTACAAGGCCCTAAGAAGTAAACATAATGCCTCTGTGTACAACTTGCCGGAGACAAGACCCAGTTCTAAGTATCATATCTTGTGAAATAAAGTTTACCACGAACCCAGCAGTGTTTGTGTTGCGTTGTGCCGGAAAAGAAGAAATAAAAGTCAGTTTCAGAGGAATGTTTAGCTGTTTGCAGGAAGAGGTGATTACAGAGCGATAAGCCACCAAAGTATCAAGTAGTGATGGTGCAGATAATAACACACACCGGCCTCGTCTGCCACACTAATGTACAGTCAGTCGGGAAAAATGACAATCTTACCTCACACCCGGACCAGTGATTACAAAAGCCTTCTGAATAAGACTCTAATTCCTGATATTCTTACTCCGGGAGGAGGAACACCACCACCACCTCCAGCTGAGAACCTGCTACTCACCCAGCTCTCCATAGGTGTGTGGCGGCCGCCACCCCCGGCGCCAGACCCTCAACACGCCGGAGATAATGGGGTAGCGCCATTACACACGGTAAATGGGCCATTTCCAGCAATAAAATAACATCTTTTAGCGCTATAAGATTTTTCCCCTCCCGACGCCACCTTCTGTCTTGCCCGAGT
This sequence comes from Panulirus argus, assembly GCA_038088735.1. NCBI lineage: Eukaryota > Metazoa > Arthropoda > Malacostraca > Decapoda > Palinuridae > Panulirus > Panulirus argus. The sequence continues at coordinate 6,830 of JAYMFT010161891.1, read as the reverse complement.
TCAGCAATGTTGATGCTCCAACTTAGATATATATAACCAAGGGATCTTATCTTTCCTTCTCTTTAATGTCCAAAGTTAATATCGACAAATTTATCTTTTATGAGGTGCTTACCTCTCCCTTCTCTCTCTCTCTCTCTCTCTCTCTCTCTCTCTCTCTCTCTCTTTCTCTCTCCCTTGTGCGGTGAGCGCTGCTGGATAGCACAATATCTTCGCAGATACTCTTTCGAAGGTACGATGTCTGTCTGTCTGTCTGTCTCCTCTTCTCGTGCTCCATAACTTCTTTTCCGATTTTCCTTGTTCAACTAATTGGTTTGTTTTCAACAGTAAATTAAAAGAAATCCTGAGGTTCCTTTTCCTTATTTTTCAAGAAAAATACGATGGTCTCTCGCTAATAACATTATTTCGACGTTTCAGCCAATAACATTGTTTATTAACTCTTCTAAATAATATCAGTACGGTTTCTTCTCAATATCATATATATATATATATATATATATATATATATATATATATATATATATATATATATATTCTACAACACTTCTAAACTTTTGCTTCAAAAAATCTTCTTATCCTCATCAATGCTTCTAAGACTAAGTCCTACTACCCGGTCCAATTTTGTCTAAAGTTTATTCAGAATATTTAAAGAGCAGCATCACAGAGGACGGGCGCCAGCCTCCTGCTGCTGTTTATAAAGCAACTAATATTCCTCGTCTTTTGGGGTCGACTCTTCACGAACCACCCGCGGCTAACCGCCAAACAAGGCCATCAGGTTAGGAGGGACACCATTAAGTCACAGGTAAAACTTGTGAAAATGCAAAGAGGATTCTGAAAGAGTTCCTCCATTAGAAAATGGGGAACAGGCAGATCGAAGTTAATAAGGAAAACTTGTAAATTGTATCAGGCCATCCTTGTACCTTGTATCATGGTACGCTGGTCATTTAGAAAAAAAAATGGAGCCTGGAAGATTGGCAGAGAACCTCGGTGCACAAGAAAACCCAGAACCCTAGAGTATAAAAGAACCCAAAATCCTCCATGTACAGGAAAACTTGGGGGTACAAAAGAACCCATATCCCTCCGTGTACCCGAAAATGCATGATCCTCCGTGTACAGATGAATCCAGAACCCGGGTACAAGAGAACCCAGATCCTTTGGGAACGAGAGAACCCAGATCAGTGGCGTACAACCCGAGCATAAGAATTACCCAGACACAAGGTTCTGGCTGTATCATGTTTCCTAATCTTCACCACTGTGGTTTTTAATCTTCAGCAGTGTGGCTTGAAGCTAAAGGTCTTACCTTGAGACAGTGAAAGATTATATCGCATCCTGTTATGTGTACAGAGTACATTAAGGGTCAGGTCATAATATGCAAGGGGACGCACCTTCGCGCTCAAGGGTCGTATCGTGTTGCTCAAGGGGTCAAAAGCTAAAGCTATCACTAACATAAAGCTTCCGTGAATTATCTATCTTAATAACCTGTTGTCTAGGATACATGCTGGGCGGACCCTTTCCTCCTCAGAGTGCCGCCACTCGTAACGATAGCCCTCGGTTCCTCCTCCTCCTCCAAGGGCCAACCTTTTCCTTCCAGGACACACAAGGACCCTCTTCTAGGAACAAGCAATATACTCTGCAATTCTAGTTCCAAGTCAACGACCAAAACTGGAGTGGTAGTTCACTCGAACCTACAATTCTATCCACATATTCGCGACAATAACGTATCAAAGAAAATCTAATTTATGGGAACACTGTCTGTATGTCCTTATTACCTCATCATAAGGCTATGATGATCGCTTTTTCTATTGCACATTTAATGAGACATTCTAAACAACTGCAGGAATAAGATGACCGAGTCATGACGCGTTCTACAGGACTGAGGACATTGTTTACAACTACGCCATAAAACTTCGGTCCGCGCGACATTCCCGGTGCAAGACAGCCCATTACAGTAAATTGGCGTACTGAACACCACAGAATCAGCCACGTGATGAGACGACCATTGTGATGAACGGTGGGTCATACGTTATCACCGCTGTTTACATTTTATTTATCTATCTATCCCAACACACTCGAACGGAAGTGCACGCTACCAGAGTCCATCTAAGCCACTCGTCGTGGCGTCTGTGTTATGATCGGCAAACATACTTACAATGGTGGTAAAACGTGGCTGTATAAACAAAATATTTGCGTCGCCCATTCCTGGACATTTGGCAACAGTATACAATTACCGTTGTATTCCTCGCCTGTTGTTGTGAACAGCGAGCGTCACAAGCGGCTGACAATATTGTTGATTAACATGTTCGTAAATGATCATAAATAAAGTTTAGACAGTAATGTTTACGTACATATTAAACATAATTGGTATGGCGTCCCATTCTCTGCTGTGGCGAAATCCTTACCTAATCTCAGTAGAGTATTGTAAATGGCAAACTGATCCCTGGTAACGATTTGAAGGCAAGAGGACCCATCATTCTGCACAAACAGCTGTTGCCACAAACTCCTGATAATATTTGATTATCAGTCCATGCCTAAGGAATCATGGCAACACAACACAGCTGTTAAAAAACAGTAAATAAAAGGCATTTAGAAGCGTCATCTGTGACGAGCGTGTCACCCAAAGCGTCCCCTTCCCTCGACCAACATGGGTCACCATTCCTTACCTCGGGCGACAATGAACCAAATCCAACTTAATTAAAATGCGCGTCTTAATTCATCGCGTCCGCATGATTGTTTCATTCCTTGTCGATGTTTCCTAGAAAGGTAATATAAACGAAAATATTACCTTTGACCTTTTGACCTGAGATCACCTGGCCTAAGGTTGGTTATCACATCATGAATGATCTACCGCCTCATGTATTACAAATGGTTCCTATTCTAATTTCATACCTCCTCACATCATAAAATCTGCACTACATGACCTATGACGTAGCTACACGACCTCTGACCTCGTCAGATGTATATAATATTAACACGGGTTGGTGTCTTCACTGGCCAGTTTGATCTCGATAGCGGAGTGACCACAGACGTCAGAAGCGAACACTACTCCAACCTTCCAGGACCGCAGACTGTGTACTCTCATTATACCTCAGAGTAATCTAACCCCTTGAACACTACGGTATTACCATTAGGGTCAAAGGCCAGGCCATCATTCCTAAGGGTCGTACGTCGTGCTCAGAGGCTGTACCGTCGTACAAAAGGGTCCCATCGTCCAGCTCGAGTTTTGCCAACACCTGTACCGTGGTCTACCGCCCCCAACCTATCATATATTTACTCTAATATATTCCCATAATTATGAACACAAACGTGACCCAGGATAATGTGGATCAACGCGTGTCAGCCAACTGGAATATACAGAAACAATGATCTTACTTCAGCATGAGTACTTGACGTGGTTATTTCCAACAGCGTGTTATTTTTGTCAAGTGGGGCACAGAGGAACACTGAGTTTATAAAAACATTTTTGCGACATTTGTTCCAACATCTGTGTCGTCACAGAGTACCTCACTAATTACTTTCTAAATTCGAACAGCGGTATATCTACAAATCCTGTAACTGTCTTATCACTCCCGCCTGAATTTTCACAGATCTAACTGACGCCAACAGATGGTAGTGGGGCTCACGGAGTCTCTCTCTACTTACGAAATAAGCAGAAAAATGTTAACCGCTAGCAATACCTGACTCTCTTGGTGAATCACAAACCACAACATCTAGAGAGAATACAACCCATTGTAACTGAAGGCCAAACAAAGGCTTTTTACGGTCATAGAGCACTTACGTACTGTTGACGAACAAACCTCAGAACGCTTAAGACACAACACAGACACCGCAGACTGTAAGATTCTTCGCCTCATCTTAAACATGGTTAGAAAACCAAAGTCTCCTGTTAGGACATCAGTCGACACATCTGGAAGAAGAGCTATAAGCCATGATGAGGATGACAGCAAAGGTGCTCGATCTTTCATCTGTTCTCAGGAGGAGAATGAAGCACCAACATATTTGATGACGACCTCGAGAACGTCAGGTCCTGATACTGCACCCATAAGCAGTGCCAATGCTAAGAGCCGAAGATACAGAACGATGGAGTGAGAGAGGTTTCGAGTTACTGGGCCCCGAATATGCAGGAGGGTGAGATGCGTACATGACGTCGTTCTTCATCTGTTCCTGACATTACGTCCCTAACGCGGGAAACTACGAACATTTACAATACATATATATGCAAAAACACCTGAGCGCTTTCGTGTATTACCACATCTTTAGAGGACTAGTTACAGAGTGAGAAAAATAGATGTAACTGAGGTTATGTAAACAGAATCGAAGGGGACATGGAATGGTGTCACGCAACCTTGTAATCAGTGAAAGGCGAGGTTGTCGCTAGAGGCTGCTTGACCCACCTTTCACCTGACCTTGACCTGACACCTCAGGTCATCACTACCCCACGGCATCAGGATGGGGCCGCTCTGCTTCCTCATCCTTATCAGTGATGCCCTGAGAGACCACCGCTGCAAGTATGTACGCGACTCCACCTTTGGCATCACTATCAACAACAACTCTCCTCATTCAGTGCCATTCACATCAACAACCTTCAGGAGAGGACTACTTCCAACGACGTCACCATAAACCACACCAAGACTGTAGTGATGCACATCAACCTGGGCTCAGCCAACATCCTGTCCCCTGCCATCCTCCGGGTGGCCAGAGACTTCAAACTTCTTGGTGTCACTGTATATCTGCCACTCTGTCTATCTTGATGTATCTCACCCATATGCTTATCCAAATAGTGGAAATATCCAGCTCATCCTAATATCAAACTCTTGTAGGATTAGCTAAATAGTAACTATCATGACCTCCTAGTTCTGTAATATCTGTAATATCTTAATTGTGAATTGTCAGCCGATTGGCTGCCTAAATCCAATAAGCCATCACTTATCTATTCATCTATCTCCACACGCACCCAATCCTATGCCAAGAATTCATTTATCGACCAGCCTTGAGGAGAGGTAGAACACCTGGGTTGGGTGTTAGGCTGACTGCCACTCCTAGGATTCGAACCCTTGCGGGTCCGAAGGGATGGCCCGTGCTAAGTCATGGTCAGTAACGCTAACCACTACACCAACGAGGCGTGTGTGTGTGTGTGTGTGTTACCCCAATGATCAGGACGAACAAGATCTGGCTGCCTATTTTGGGCCTTCGGCTGCTAGGCCCAATCTTTCGTAGGGGGAAAATATAATCTGGTTGTAAATCACATTAATTAAACATGCAAATTCCGACCAATGATTAAGACCCATAATCATAAAATATTTGTCTGAAAAAGTTCCCTAATGGAGGGTCGTGTTTTAATAACTGTGACCTATGGCGTAAATACTTAATTGCATACATCAGCAGCCGTCCGGTTGCCTGGAAAGCGAAGGCATACGATAAAGGGCAACACAAACATAAGAATGTAATGAAACATTCCCGTTACATATCTTGACACCCAAAGTACTCTCATCTGCAGACCTGATGATGGGAATACCTTTTCCTAAACGTTGGCACTATTCTTCCTTCCATCATTCTGCTGACGATTTTTTTAAGGTCGTCAGTGGTGGCTCATCTTGTGCACTGTGGTCAGCTTCGTGAAAGAAGAAACTGCTTTTTAGTGATGTGTCGGGAAGGAGTGTGACTGTGGAGGTGGGAGGAAGCTGGGACATTTCTTTTAGACACATTTAATGGGCTCTGTTTTTTTTTTTTGTATGTTTGTGTGACAGACAATTATCTCCAGACATCAACCGATTTTCGAATTTCTAGTCAAATCCTTTGCCCTCCCTTTTTTGACAGCACCGTCATCCAAGGCGTTTGCAAAGTCTGCGTAAATTATGTATGAGTTTTTTGAACTCTGGGGCGCTTTTAACTTCTTGACGATGTATGCACGACTGTCCTTACCATCTATCGTCTAATGTCCTGGGCGGTACAAATGTACTCAAGGTTTTCTCGAATTTTGCCTTTACTGACTTTCGAAAGTGTTTATAACTTGAATGATACCGATACAGATCTGCTGTTACTGGGTCTGCTTTGCTAACTCCGCTGAGGGGCAGAGTTTGTCCCGGCTCTCAAACTTTCCAGAATAACATCATGTCCAAGTTCGTCCTCTCAAGAAACTGTTGGGCTCTGGAGAACAGCTTTTTGCCTCTGCGAAGACAGAGTTTGGCCCTGAGGCCGACTACCTGGCACTCTCAGCCGTCTTGTCGGAGTCTGTTAATTCTGTCCTTAACACCTGCTTATTTATGGTGGCTGCCATGCTCATCCTGAGAGTGGCAGCGGCAAAAGGATTACAGAGGTCACAAAACGTCTTCGTCAGACCCTGATGTCCAGGCGATTATAACATTAAATGTTTCAAACTTGGTTCATTACATTATGTAGCTTAGTGTGTTATGCTGCGAGGAGTGGATGTAATTCCCAACTCTCACAAACCTTAGAATTAACAATACGACGTTGTGAAATCTCTTCCCGGGAACTGTTTAAACATATCTCAGAATGGTTCAATTTCCTCATTATGGTGTTCTAATGTCTGTCCTTGTCTTAGCCCTACATTCTGCGGCTGACGTTCACATACAGGCCTCGGGATGAGGACAAGCCATGCAGTACCCACTAACCTCACTTCAAGTACCGACTTACAATCTTTGATGCGTTGACTTCACTTCTCTATTGTCGTCTGTGAGAGATGCCATGCATAAACAGCGGATTACTAGAGTCGGTTTCCTGGAGCTACCTCACTAACGTGGGAAACAGCGATCAAGTATAATAAATAATATATATATATATATATATATATATATATATATATATATATATATATA
>JAYMFT010161880.1:0-12409 GCA_038088735.1 Panulirus argus | reverse complement strand
GGAAAAGTTTTGGTTTTTAAACAGAAACGGAAAAGACGGGCAAACACAGGTGCAAGTTCAGAAGCACACTCTTTCAGATTTATAGTTCCTAGGAACTCTGTCCCTCTATAAATGAAGCTGCTCTGGAGATAATCCAAGACAAATTGAGCATCCTTTTTCATATAAGTGTCCTTAGAACTGCTAAAATGTAAGTCAGATTTTATCAGCTTAAAGAGAAAGTCTAAGAACTTAGTGCCCTTGGACATCTCAAGATTAGACAGAAAAAAGTGGATTGACAACCATGAGTTCTTGGATACATCCTCCACAAACAAAAAAGGGCTAGCTGTCTGCTCTCTGTGAGAGCTTGCTTGGCAGTTAAGCAAGTTCTTCCAGAAGATGGTTACATAAGAAAAGATTCTGAGAGCAATCAATACCAAGCTCCCAGTGAAATGTCACCTTAAATAAAACTTGTTCAGCAAGTGGTTTTCCATGATAAAGAAGTCAAAGCTAACCTTCAAAATTTAAGGAAAAGATATTTGACTTCCTTTCAGGATAAACTGGTCTTCAAGAAATTCTTCCACTTCACTGTAAGAAACTTCTAAGACATAGTCTTCTAGTGAAAAGGATGGGGAAAAGGACCCATGCCCTATTTGGACTTGGCAAGGGCTCTTGATGTTCAAACAAAGAGCTATAGAGCTAAAGAACACATACTGACAGTGAAAATGAGTTGAGCATGGAGTGTTGAAGGTATGAATTGGTAAAGTAATAAACTAAGGAAGCTGAATTACTTGACTTAGTTGTAGGCCACGTGACATCTGACTTAATTACAGACAAAGACAAGAACAGGGACAAAATCAGCATTGTATCAGTCAATCCTAGATTGGCACAGAGACAACTCACAGCATGTTGCTTATGGGACATAGAAACTTGCTCAACCCAGATGTGAAACGTGACATTCATCATAATCCTGGTCATTGCCACCATGTGATCAAATAAGGGGAAGTAAGACTCATTTCCTTCAGAGGTAACTCACCAGTAAGATTCCACCAAGGGTAAAAATTGTCTGCGCTTTAACAGGGCTCTAGTTCTGGTGGTTCCCTTATTGTGGTGGGAATTTAGGACAGCATCCTAGCTGGTCAGAACTATTCTGGCTGATGGGAGTCCTATCCCTAGTCAGACAATATGGAAGGCATTGTGAGAACATCACCCATACCAATGCTAATCCAAGGACATGCATGACTTGGCAGCAGCAGTAAACTGCTGTGAGTGTAATCCATTGCTAGGACATGGGCGCAGGCACAAATGCACAGACACTGCCTGTCTACAGTCCAAAGCTAAGGACTCCTGTTTTAACGACTAGTGTAACAAATTGATATTCCATGAAATGACGTTAAACAGCAGAGACCTGAAACAGAGTAGCAAGTCATTATCATGCTGTGTGGCAGGAATTATAGTAGTTTTCAGGGACTGATATACAAGTATAGTAATCCGTCAATTTAACAGACGAATGAGGGAAGGGGTTTCCATTAATGCTGAAAGTCCGTTAATTCAAATGTAACCTATGGGCCATTTTTCAATACAATATACAGTTCACATGCTTTCTTTCAACTCCTCTATCATTTGATGCCTTTTTAAATTGTAAGGATTGCAAGATTATTCAATAAATAAAGTCAAAATTCTCTGTATATAACCTGACGGCACAACAGCTTGAGGCAGAATGAGACTGAAACAAAGCAAGTATACCCTATGCTACAAATAACAAGTGTGATATGAAATGTACATGGTGTGGCATTGGTGATTTTTTTTCTATTTTCTTATATTTTTTCAATTATTATTAATTAATGTTTTATCAATTGCCTGGTCAATTAAATCTGAAATCTTTTATATCGGGGTTTACTGTATGTTAAGTACCTTTCATATTATTCTTCCTTTTCCTATCAATTCTGCATTGTATGAGTTACCTCACTTGTATTTAATGGTAGTATTAATATCAATATGTCACAAGGATAAAATACCCCTTTTTTATCCATGTTATAGTACTCATACCCAAGTATGGTGATTTAGTATGCTTGCAGTGCTGCAACCATTTTTGCATAAGGAAGTTTAATTGTTTTTACCCATGGGCTATGATTATGAACTAAATGCACAGCCCATTTACAAAATACTGTATACATATAAATGAATGAAACTTACCACTGGACAAGAATATAAAAATTTCTCCAGCAGCATCTAGCACCCCTAAAACCATGCAGTACACGGAAAGTCTGAGGAATATGGGGCCTTTTGTTGTGAGGTTGGGCGTCCTCCAAATCTAAGCATCTATCAGCCTACCTAATGCTCAGATCTTGCTTAATTTGTACTTGGCAGTTCTCCCTGGTAATCCCATCACCACAGACTGAGGAGTGTGTCAGTACCTCATGGGACAAGCTAAAGAGAATGCATGCTATGAGCTACTGGATTAACAAAGACCCTTTTTTGTTTCATTCACTTTTTGTCCCACATCTGCCAACCCACACCTTAGTTTTTTTTTTTTTATGTTGAAGGCTCCATTCATAATAAAAGTCCACATCAAGGCTGGGCCCCAGTTGAAATATTGGGAGATTTAAGAAAAGAAAAAAGAAAAGAAAGAGAAGTTATTTAAGAATTTTTGAGAAAAGGAAAGACCTGTCTTTTAAATTGTGCCAGGTCATAGTTATTGGGAAAGACATGAGAAGGCAGAGTTCCAAAGATTCGACGTATAAGAAAAGAAGCAGTTATCAAAACGGCACACCCTTGAGTTGCCAATGGGGCACAAAAACCTCAACTAGCTAGAAAAGGCTTGGATTCTTGTCCTGAGGGAGGCAAAAATGTCAGTGAAGGAGATTTGTTAGTGTAGGGGGGTTAGCAAGTCAGCCATATACAGCCTCATTACTAAAGCCAAGAATATCCCTTGAAGCGAAGTTCCAACTCATAAATCTGTACCAGGCCAACCCAAAAAAACTTCAGCAACTACTGACAAGCTTATCAACAGGCAAGTATTGATAAACTCATGCATCACAGCAAGAGTATTGAAGCAAGCCTATCCCACCCTCCTTGGAAGTGTTGCAGAATGCACCATTCAAGAGTGCTACCAAAATCACCTGAACCTGCTTCTTTGTTCCCCAACCAGAAAACCCCTACTGACTCGCAAGATGCGTGATGCTCGTCTCAGTTCTGCAAGGAACTACAAACATTTCAATGTTGAAAACTGGAGAAGGGTCTTATGGAATGATGAGTTGACTTTCTAGTGTGGTGCAGTGAGGCGTGGCAAGTTGAAATGTCCCTTACACATGAATACTCTTGACCCTAGTTTTGTGCAAATGACTGTCAGACACAGACTCAGTCATGATTTGGGGTTGCTTCCATGGATAATTATTGAGTGGGGGATTTCATGTACTTCCCAAGAACATCACAATGAATGGAGACTGCTACATTGAAGTTCTTCATGACCACATGATGAATTTTGTGAGACCCATGGCTGCAACTTCTTTATGCAAGACAGTGCACCATGTCACAAGGCAAAGAAGGTCATGAAACAGTTGTCAGACAAGCAAGTGAATGTCCTTCAATGGCCTGGAAATTCTCCAGACCTGAATCTCATTGAGGTGTGGTCTCACATGAAGTCTAAACTTCAAAAAAGGAACACCTCTTCAATTCCTTGCCTTCTTGAAGCTATCTGAGACATCTGGTTGAATAGAATCGACCCTGATTACCGCAGAAACCTTACTGACTCCATGCCGCAATGCATACTCTCTGTTTTGAAGGCATGTGGTGGCCACACTAAGTACTAAAATAAAGAAAATAAATGTTTTCTTTCTACCCATTCCTCAGACTTTCCATAAGCACTGTAGTTTGCATCCCTAAAACTATACTCTGGACACATTCATACATCAGGAACAAGACAATCTCAGTCATATATTTACAGAAACCAACAAGTATATATATCACAACCATATATACCCAAAAAAAAATTCACTTCTGATTAAACCCTAGAGTTCAGAAAATAGCTTTCACCCTACAAGGAATTACTTTAGTTTTTAAATTTCTTGAGGCAGCCCCATCCTTAGTATATTAACATATATTGGTCTAGGTAAGGGGTGGCCAGTTATGATGGACCAATGGATACATCAGCATCATTGTCACCAGGCTAGGTGATCTTCATCTGCATATAGATCCTAAGACTCTTGGCTCCGTGAGAAAACAGTTTCCATAAAAAGGACACTCCTCTTCCCCTAGTCCAAATTTTGGGAGCTGTTTGCCTTCTGAACATTACCTAATGTCAAACAGACAGAACCCTAAAAGTAGGAGACCCTGACTGGTGAATGCCTGCCCCTGGAACTGTCAACCCAAGGTTGAAATCAGTATTATTGCTATGCACTAAGGTAATAATGTTTTAGTCCCTACCTCTAATGTAACTCTGTCTCTATGGGGCTCATACACTAAAATGGCCTCCAAAATAAAACTAAAAGTGCACAAGTAGGGAAAGGGGAGAAGGTGAAGGTGATTACTAATTGTGTGAGATTACTACTGTGTTTTAGGAAGAGAGAGTTTTATGTTCATGCTGCCCTGTCTTCTTAACCTTAAGGGAGTACATGAGTCCTGAAACCAAATGCTGATCTAAGCAACCTTACCATAAGCAACCAAATAAACACTTCATACAAAACCCAATCTTAATCAACTGACTTTCTTCCACTATACCAAAATACACCAAAAATAGTAACACACAAATGCAAGCGGTACTGTAAGACAGGAAGAAGGAAGAAAGGGAAGGCAGGGTGAGGATGAGACAGATGAAGCCCTCATACTAAATGCTGTTACCATACATCCGAAAATGATACGACCAAAAATACTGTCAGATTCTTGAAAATCACTAAGGAGGTTTGTTAAGGTTTGAAGATAATATACATATTCTGCTGTTAACTGATGCCTACAAATGTTTTATCAGTTACAACTGGTAATGCTATAGTGAAGGCAGCTCACCATGATGTGATTGGAGTACCCATTCTCTTGACACAAGGCTTTTGAAAATTAAAACACTTTAACTAACAACACAATAAAACTTACATTTCTTCCAAAATCACCAAATCTACACCATTAGTAGGTAATAAGTAACATATTTCGTAAGAAAGCATTAACACTGGAGCACACATTAATCTTTGTTTTTAATGTCTTTCTTTCATAATTGTTTGCTACTTCCCACATCAGCAATGTAGAGCCAGGAACAGAAGAAGGAAAGGTCTCATTCACTCACATCCATTCGTAATGCATAGAAACTACAACCCTCTATCCACAAACAGGCCCCACAGACCTTTCCATGGTTTCCTCAGCTGCTTCAAATGCCCAGTTCAATCCACTGACAGCATGTCAACACCTGTATACCACATCACTCCAATTTACTCTATACCATGCATGCTTTTCCACCTCTAGCGTGTTCAGGCCCCTAACACTTAAAACTTATTCACTCCATCCTTCCATCTACAATTCAGTCTTTCCCTTCTTCTTCTTCTTCTGCCAATAATATTCTCTTTGTCAACCTCTCCTCATTCATTCTCTCCATATGTCCAAATCATTTCAGCACACCTCTTAAGCCCTCTTAACAAAACTCTTTTTATTAACATACTTCTCTCTCACCATACCATTACTCACATGGTCAACCCCTTCACACCATATAATGTCCTCAAAATTTAATTTCCAATGCATTCATCCTCTTCTGTACATTTTCATCTATAGCCCATGCCTCACATCCATACACCACTTTTGGGACAAATACATCTTAAAATAAACCAGTTTTCAACCTCCCTTTCCACATATAACTCAATGCTCCCAGAACTTTCACCCCCTCACTCACCCTATGAATCACCTCCACTTCCAATGTTCCATTCACTGCAGTGTCCACTCCCAGGAATCTAAAACACTTCACATCCTTCAAGTTTTCTTCGTTCAACTAAGGACCCCAACTATCCTGTCTCTTTGCACTGTTAATTTTAACAATCTTGCTTTTATTCACATTGTCTTAACTTTTTCCTTTCATACACTCCTAAACTCAGACACCAACTTTTGCAGTTTCTCACTCAAATCTGCCATCAGTTCTGTGTCATTAGCAAAAAACAACTGAGTCACCTCCCAGGCCCTCCACCACCAACAGACTGTGTACCTGCTTCTCTTTCCAAGACCCTTCATTCACCTCCCTCATTACCCCATCAATATACAATTCAGATTAAACAGCCATGGTGACATCACATACCCCTGCCTAGACCTACATTCACCGGAAACCTCTCACCTTGCTATCTATCTACTCTCAAAAACACTTTACTCTTGATATACACTTCTCATTTTCTTCTAGTAGCTTTCCTCAGACATCATATATTCATCATACCTTCCATAAAGCATTTTCTCTTTATGTAATTCTGGGGCAATGAAGGTCTTTGGTAAGAGATGTCAGATAATGAACTAGAAAATTTCACCTTCCCTGAAAAAATCCAATATCCTCCTCACGAATACCAGCCGCTCACCATCCTCACACTAATCAATAGTATGAGAAGTGCAGTATTTCTAAACACATTCATGTTATGCATCACTAATGCTCCGCTTGTATATGAAATGTGAGTAGTATGTGAAACTAAGTTCGAAGATGCTCTGCTTGTATATGAAATGTGGGTAGTATGTGAAACTAAGTTCAAAATAAAAAAAAAGCAAAACTTTCAGTATCATACCCACTAGTGCCAGCCTCACACCCATTCTTATGTTTGCAGTGTAATAATTCTAATCATGTTATTCACCACTAATGCTATACCTGTGTATGAAAAATAGTACTGTATGAATATACAAGTGTGATAATTTTTGGAGAATGATAGGTACACCTCCATGTCTTCTTTGCAGAAGCAGTCAGACTTGTCAAGTACATCCCCTAAGACTTATTCAGCAGTGGACAATCTAACACAAACGTATCCATATAACTTTCTGCATATTTTCTCTTAATTTTAAAAGCTAGTTTCTTATTTATAATTCTTTTTTGGACACATAGGTATGGACTTTCTAGACCATTTCTGCAATTTAAGGGTAAAGTATTTCTACCACCAGGTCAAAATTTAACAAATCAAACAAACCCAGAATCATTATTTCTTCTTTCAGTCAGAATATAAATCTTTAACCATTGGAGTAAATACATCACATCCAGTTTTCATACAAATGAGCAATTAGTTTCAGACACATCTTATCTAGTCTTAAAAATTAGTTATACCATAATGCTGTACCGAATCTGAAGGTTATCAATAAGCTCTTTTGTGTAGTAATATGCACTTTGATCTCTGACTGGCTCCATCTTTCCATCAAGCAGCCAAAAGCACTACTTTCATCACAAACTGAAAAGAGAAAAGATATCAAAAGGTAAAATATCTACATGCAGTATATGGTCTAACACTTTCTTTTACAGTGAACCATACAATCACATAACATGATTATCATACTATATTGCTAAAAAGCTTCAAGAATACTTAAAAAGCTAACCCTTAAACAACAGGTGATTTACAAATTTTGGTTCAAAGGTTGTAGAATGGGCAGCAACATCAATGAGGCCAATACTGTAATTATCTTACTGAGCAGCTGACCTGACCTTACCTACCCCTGGGAAGGGATGTTGGACTTCCATGGATTGCCTGTCATTACAGTCCAACAGCACAGAGAGAGGCCAGAGCTTGTGACTTTCAACCCTAGCAAGCCACCCAAAGTTTGCATCAATAAGCAACATCTCCTGTTCCGTAGAGGAACATCTTCTCCACCTAGGAACACCTTCATGACCTGATCTCCCAATCTGTTGTATACCCAGGCATCACTGAAGACAGGCAGTTGAGAAGTTGACTTGCTCAAGACAAAGTTTACCACTCCACTTCCTAAAGTACTGGCCATGTAATGACAGACTCAAACTACCCTTTGGGTGCCTACCCCATCAGTGGACATCCACTACATGATTCCTGAAGTTTTATCTTCCTGGCATGTTTCCTCATAGTGTCTCATCTCTGACACCCATCTTTGGCAAGACTGACAAGGAACAGGGCCTGTGCCAGTCACAGAAAGCACCTGTAACAACAGGACCAATGGCAATGCCCACAGCACTCATGCAGCACAAGCAAAAAATGGCAGCTGCCACTCACTCCAGGAGCCATGGTGCATGTTACATTCCCTTCCAACAGGATCTCCACTAAGATATGGTAGCTTTGCACCTCTCCCATGTGCTCCTGCTTCTTCTCATCCATCTTTACTAGAATTGCAAAACTACTACCAAGACAGTCTCTTACTCACTTGATCTTTCCTTCCTAACATAATCCTACACTTTCTGTAACAGTATGCCCTGGTTCCATCAGCTACCTCACCTTCTGTACCCTAACCAATATAGCACTGTTGTTGATGTCAACCATGATTCTCTATCCCAATATCAGTTCCCTCACAAAACACAGCTAAAAAAGAACACCCACTAAGCTGGTGACCTCAGGAGTTAACTGAAAAAGAGATATGGAAAAATGTTGAACAACAACAGCAGTGCTTTAAGAGATGAGGTCACAGAAGGTGAGGTAGTTAATGGTACCAAGGAATAGTGCTGCATGTGCAGGATTATGGTAATTGCTTCTTTCCCTACATGTCGAAACTTTGGAACTCTCTACCTTCTCATGTCTTTCCCAGTAACTATGTTCTGGCTCATTTCAAAAGACAGGTCTTTCACTTTCTCAAAAATTTGTAAATACTTTCCCTGTCTTTTTTTCCCCGTTTCTTAATTCTCTATATATTTCAATTAGGGCCCGGCCTTGATGTGTACTTTGTCCATGACTGGAGCCTTCAACATTAAAAAAAAAAGTATAGGAGACAGGCTTGGCAGAAGTCTGCAATGCTGGTGAAGATGCAGGAGATAAAGCAGGAGCACATGGGAGAGGTGCATGGCTGTTGGTTTACATGGAACCCCTGTCAAAGGGAGGTGTGGTGCATGCCATGGCTACTAGAGTGAGTGGTAGCTGCTATTATTTGCTTGCACTGCAAGAGCACCATGGGTATGGTTGTTGGTTCCACTGTTACAAATGCTTCTCACAATGGGCAGAAGTAATGTCCCATGCAAGTCTGCTGAAAATGGATGTCACAGATACGTCACCATGAGGAAACCTGCCAGGATGATGAAATTTCAAGTTACAAAGTGGACAACCACTGATGGAGAAGATGCCCTAAGGGCGGCTTGAGTCTTGAATTACATGGCCAAGGCTTCAGGTACCGCAATGTTGCCTGGAACAAGTCTACTGCCTGACTGTCCATCTCTGGTGCTGCCCAGGTATATAAGAGGCAGGGAGGTCAGGTCATGAAGGTGGCCCTGGTAGGAGAAGCTGTCCCTCTAGGGAACTAGAGATATCACTGATTAATGCAACCTAAACGTGACTTGTTAGGATTGAAAGTCTCATGCTCTAAACTCACTCTATGCTGTTGGATTGTGAGATAAGGCTACCCATGGAAGACTAACAGCCCTTCCCAAAGTCAAAATGTCAGTCTGTTCCTCAATGTGATAACTGCAGCATTGGCCCAACTGACACTGCTGCCCACACTACATAGTTCACCAAAGCTTTAAAAAAAAAACAAAAATCCCTGCATAAAATTAAAGAAATACATGTAAAAGTACACAAAATATATAAAAGCATGAGGTAACATACCATATAAGGTTATCTATAGTGTTGAAGTTAACAAACAGATCCCCTAATGAGGTGCTGAAGATGGTGGTGGAGGAAGGGAGGAGAAGGATGAAAGTATAGTGCATTTGTGTGTGTGTTTGTGTGCGTGTGTGTGTGTGTGTGTGTGTGTGTGTGTGTGTGTGTGTGTGTGTGGAACAGGGGTGGGGGGTTGTTAGCTTCTGATGCAAGTCATTAATGACTTCTAACTACTTATGAAATATATATATGTAAAAATAAAGGTTGTTAAAATAAGATAGCTTACATATCTTATATGGCCGATATATAGTGCTGATGATAACACATATTTACCCCAAAGGAGGAGGTGGAGGGCTGGTGGAAGAAGTACTATGAAGGGGATAAGTCATGTGACCCACATTCAGAAAATGACATCACTTTTCATGGTTACTGTTTACATAGCTACATATATTTTTCATACATTTACAAGTACTTATGTATATATTTACATTTCAGAATAGCTCCCATAAATTGGTAATCTCTGAAATAAGCTCCAAACTGATATGGGTTAAAATGAAAGAGAACTAAATATGGGTGATTACTGGTGATTAAGTACCTGGCAGTGATAAGAATGATGAAGAAAGCCAAGTGTTTTGGAAGTAGCTAAGTGAATCTGTCAGCAGTTTTGAGGTGATACGACTGGGTGTCAATGATGGGTGGTTTAAATGTAATAGTGAATAATGTTGCAATTGGGGATATAATTAGGGTGTATGAAGAATTCAATAAGGAGAATTGAAATGATGAATGCTTTGGGACCCACCTGCATGCAATGGCACCACAAGCATGAGGAAGACAAGAAAGGTTCTGCTGACTAGAGCCATGCCCTTCAAAAACTTCCTGCCCTAAAGGGTCTCATCTATCCCAGCTCTCTTGTGGAGCGCAGCCTCAAGCAGTACCCAGCCACCAAGCCAGACCATGCGTCATACCTGAATATCTCATAAATTCACACACATTTTTTTGTCTACATGGAGATGGGGGCCCAGTTGTCATCTCTCACCCACTAATGCAAGCTAGTGACATTAACCGTAACCCTAGACCACCAGTATGATTATGCCTACACTTGTGGTGGTGATGGTCAAGTGAGTTCAGCCATTACATCACAAGATGTTTATGTCTAGTCTTATTTATGAGTGTCCTTTTTCTACAAAAAGAAATCTTTTGTTGTCTGTTTATAGAATCTGATGTCAGCTAGGACATTTTGAGCCACCTTTGAACTCTATGATTGGGTTATTCTTGTCAAATATAACAATGCTTCAGCTTGCATCTTGTATACATGTACACAGCATGTGGCATTTATGGATCTAGAGAAGGCATATGATTGGGTTGATAGAAATGCTTTGCAGAAGGTCTTAAGAATATATGGAGCAGTAGATAAGCTGCTAGAAGCAGTGAGGAGTTTTTATTGTGTGTAAGGCATGTGTACAAGTAGGAAGAGAGACGAATGTATGGTTCCCAGAAGGTTGTTCTCTGGCCAAGGATAACGTTCCCTCTTTCCACACATTCTTCATCGCTCCCAGATCCTTCACCCCCTCACCCACCCTATGACTCACTTCCGCTTCCATGGTTCCATTTGCTGCCAATTCCACTTCCTTCAAATTTTTTTCAATTCAAATTTACATCCTAACTAACTTGTCCCTCAACCCTGCTGAACCTAATAACCTTGCTCTTATTCACATTTACTGTCAACTTTCTCCTTTCACACACTTTTCTAAATTCAGTCACCAACTCCTGCAGTTTCTCACTCGAATCAGCCACCAGTGCTGTATCATCAGCGAACAACAAGTGACTCCCTTCTCAGACCCTCTCATCATCAACAGACTGCATACTCACTCCTCTCTCTAAAAATCTTGCATTTACCTACCTAACACCCCATCCATAAACATAGTAAACAACCATGGGAACATCACACACCCCTGCTGCAGACCAAACTTCACTGGGAACCAATCACTGTCCTCTCTTCCTATTTGTTCACATGCCTTACACCCTTGAGAAAAAATTCTCACTGCTTCTAGCAGCTTACCTCCCACATCATATCTTCTTAAGACATTCCACAAAGCATCGCTATCAACCCTATCAGACGCCTTCTCCAGATCCATAAATACTACATACAAATCCATCAGTTTTTTTCTAAGTAGTTCTAATAAACATTCTTCAAATTAAACACCTGATCCACACATCCTCTACCACTTCTAAAGCCACACTGTTCCACCCTAATCTGATGCTCTGTACATGCCTTTACCCTCTCGATCAATACCCTCCTATAAAATTCTCCACAAATACTAAAAAAGGTTATGCTTCTGTAGTTTGAACACTCACCTTTATCTCCTTTACCTTTGTTCAATGGCACTCTACAAGCATTCTGCCAATCCTCAGGCAATTCACCATGATCCATACATACATTGAATATCCTTACCAACCAATCAACAACACTGTCACCCCCTTCAACTGAAATACCATCCATTGCCGTCTTGCCGGATTTCATCTTCCACTATGCTTTCACCACATCTTCTTTCTTCAAGAAACCCTTCTCTCTGACTCTCTCACTTCGCACACCACCCTGACCAAAACACCCTATTATTGCTACTCTTATCATTATATATATATATATATATATATATATATATATATATATATATATATATGGAACGTATGAGTGAGGAAAGGTTGACAAAGAAGATATATGTTTCAGAGGTGGA
>JAYMFT010161869.1:0-12409 GCA_038088735.1 Panulirus argus | reverse complement strand
CTCTCTCTCTCTCTCTCTCTCTCTCTATATATATATATATATATATATATATATATATATATATATATATATACATACAAAGAAATGAATGCGACAGCCTATTTAATGTTATTCTTCTTTTTTGTGTTCTCTAATTTTCTCACTATTATTCTACCATTAGGTGGGTACTCAAACACCAGTTGTCCAAAATTATCCATTTCAATAAAGCTTTCGCCTTCACAGAGGCATCGCCAGGAATCTACAAGAGAAAAAACTACGTCACAAAACTTGGATATGAAATGTAACTCCCTAACATGTATATCTTATATATATATATATATATATATATATATATATATATATCTATATATATATATATATATATATATATATATATATATATATATATATAGTTCCGGTGCTTTTCCTTTGACATCCTTCAAAACGTAATCACAATTTTTTTTTTTTTTATTTTTCAAAAATATTTCTCAACGGGCTTTCAAATCGTGCAATGTCCCAGTGTAATGGCGATCGTGACCCTCAAGACGCCTCGAAAGCCTAGCCAGACATCAAACTACCAGCCAGCAGGGAAAACTCGTCGTGTTGGGTAAAGGCTGCGTCATATCACACACACACACACACACACACTGCACGTTTCCTGTTTGCCTTCAGCTGTGGTGTGAGGACGGGCAGCTGGATTTCTTTCACGTCTTGCTCTCATGTATATATGTATGTGCTGACGCGGTGTAAAGCTATGTATGTATGTATGTATGTATGTCGATACATTTAGAGCAAAGCTGAATATTATATAAAGCTGTTTATACAGAGATTCTCCCCCTTAGAGATCTAAAACCTGTGTGTATGTGTGTGAGCATCTTGAGGTACTACTGTGACTTTATGTAACTTGAGGCATTAAAGGTATATCTTTTCCTACGTATCTTGACGCGTATACCTTGGCGTATTGTAAATCTTTGCGTATCGCGATGTAGTAAGGTGAGGCTATATGTGTATCTTTGACGCAGTAAGACAAAGCTCTTCTTGGTGAAGTAACGTTAAGCATATCTCGATACAGTATAAAGCTGTGTCCATATCTTCATGCGGTGAAGAGAAAAGCTATGCATATCATGATGCGATGTCGAGTAATACTATGCATGACTTGATGCAGCGTAAAGGTGTGTGCATATCTTGATGCACTGTAAAGTAAAGCCATGCAAATCTATAGGAAAGCTATGCATACAGTAGAAAGCCACATTGTATGTCCCGCGTCAGTTTGAGAATTAAGAGAAGGACCCAACCATGACCTCCAGGGATTGTACGTATGTTTTCACTTGTTTGTTGCACTGTAAGCTTTCAAGGACGCGCGGGGGACGTGTTCTGAAGCAGGCCTTCCACTGCGCTCGCGGCCTGCTTGTGACGAAGGCATTAACGTACGTGCCCGGGGTGTGACATGGCCATTACGCGCATGCCCAGAGTGTGACACGGGCATTTCGCCCTCAACACCCAACACAGACAGGTGGGCCCCATACCATTTCTCATGCGTGTCACGTACGTATCTGTGACAAAATAACCAACACCCAACGCTCGATCGCAATGTTTATTTCATCCTTTGAGGTGCTTACGTAACCGAGGTATTTTGTGATACTGGTGTACTGACTCGTACCACGACTGCCTCTACTATCACAAGTGCGGAACATACCCGCTTGTTTCTTGTAACAGTATGATTTCAGGTTACGCTGAGGAACCCGTCAGATGTAAGGATAAGGAAATGGATTCTGTTCTTGATACCGAGAGATTATTAGCATCTGATCAATACAGTACACTGAAATATAATCAGATTTTCAGATATATATTTTTTTACTTGAGACAAAAGACGTATAAAGCTAACCTTGTCAAGGTTCGCGACCGTCCAATCACGTATTACGCATGTGAGAGACGGACGTACTGCATACAAGGACGTTCGTGTCATTTAAACAGAGGTCGCTGTTGCTCGCAGAGCCACTGGCTCTTATTGTACGACTTCCTGCAATCAGGAGGACAACAGCAGCCGGGTTGGCTAGCTCTTGTGACCCCCCGCTACCTTGGGGCCCAATCCTCCGGGTCAGACTTACCCCGTCATTCCGAACGGCAGGCAGGATCCACGCAAATTTTCGAGACGTCCCAAAAGGACACAAAAATTATTTATGTTCCTTTGTGCTCTCCTCCCTGCCCTTTTTATCTTCATTTTCAGAAATGTTGATGAGAATATTGGAGGCAGTGGCTCGGAATGCTTTGAGCGCTGTCTTGGGGACTTATCGATAAGTACGAAGCGAAGCCTGGCGTCGCGGAAGTGTCTTGGAGTTCAGGCCGGTAGGGTCTCTGTTGTTGTTTGACGTGCCGGGTCTCCGCCAGACGCGAGCCCCTCTTCTTCCACGGTTCCGTTCTGAGATTGCCACTTTGATAATGGTGTCCAGGTCTTCCACGTAATCCTTACTTTCACTGTGGGTCGTACTCGCAAATGCAGTAATTAGACCGGTAAAACACCATTACTTCATATCCACTAAGCTTGGAAACTTAATGGTTTACATACCGCAGCTTAGTAATGATCGTACCATGTGTAATTAACCCACTAAGAACAGTTACTGAACCCCGTAACTGCAGTAACATGACCGGTGAAACATGTTCGTTCATACATTGTCTTCAAAACAGAAAAAAGGAATTGTTAAAACTCAGTGTTATAGTAGTCTCAGATCCCTGTGTTGAGGTGGTAGAGACGCGGCACAGAGGCCTGGAGCGCGCCAAGACCGCCTCTGTTGGTCTGTGTTGTTGGCCAGTGAGCTCCTCTCCTCCTTCCGCACGCCTCCAGGAAATGCTGCTGGGGTGACGGCAGCGTGGTTGAAGATGGATGTGTGTGTGTGTGTGTGTGTGGGTGAGTGTGTGTTTGTGTAGGTGGGCAGCGGGGGAGGGAGACGGGGGTGGGAGGAGAGTGTTTTAGGGGGATGGAAGCCACCGCAGAAAACAATTACCTTTTAAGGAAGCGCGTTGTTTGCCGGGAAACGAGGAAGTGTATCGCCAAGTAAACTTCACGCTCCCGTTAAGTGGAGGAAGTGGTCCTTGTTCTTCGTTTCTTATCTGGTGGCAACTGATGTTTTACCCCAGTGAACTAGACTCGTTCGCAAGGCCCTTCCGTCAGACACGCTCTTGTGTGACACCTGCATACACGCACAACACTTGAAGAATCTAATAAAAAAAATGTGCCTACTTGAATGATCCTGTGGCAGTAAACTAATTAAAACTATCTTACTCTAAGAATTCCTCGTCTTGCAATTTACAGAAACATGAAAATAAAAAGTTGACTCACTTCACTTCGGATGAGCTTCCGTGTTAGTCTCTAAGTCACTCGATATATTTATGATTTGCCCAATATTATTTTAGTTTGTCGGAAAAGTTAAGGTAGGCAAGTGTTCTAGAGTTCACTGAAAACGCTCTATAGATATTAGTAAAGAAAATGGAAGCAGAATGGGCGATGTGACTTCATGGAGTCGTAAACAAACTTCTCTCTCACATCCTTTTCGAGATTTTATGTAACGAGGGGCGAACTTCCCTCCGAGTAAACCAGGTAATGGTTTATATTCACCTTGTGTTATAGTGTTAGTTCACACGTAGATTTAACGTCCCCTAATTTGCATTTCTTAATAGTATTTAGATGCTTGCAACACCGAAGAAGATTCTGAAGAGTGTACGCAATAAGAAAGATGTGTAAGGATTTGTTTTTCTCTTGGTGATGACGTTTGAGGTGTTGTAGATACGTTCGAAAATGCAAATAAATTACTTTCAAAGATATATTCAGTTGTTTATCTCGGTATGATATCGCTACACGCGAGGCAGGAAATACCAGAGCCCCTCTCATCCCCCCCCCCACACACACACAACACATATATTCAGCTGTATTCGTGACGTAAATCTGTGCTTTCGTAAATGAAGTGTACTGAAATATGTTTCGTATTTTGTTCACGTAACCTTATTAAACTTTAACCGCATGATTACGACGGTAAATACCCTTCAGCACGACGGTAAAGCCCTTGGGCATGACGGTCGGACCCTTAGGTGTGATGGCCTGTCCTTTGATGTGATGTCGAAGGGTCATGTCACTAGAGGTCAGGCCATCCAAGCCAGTGACCTAATCGTCCTGCTGCTCTGGTTAATCATATATATATATATATATATATATATATATATATATATACACACACACACAAAATAAATATAGGCTGAACGTTGTCTTAATAGTATTGACAGGCATGAGTTATATACATATTTACACTTGTATTATTGTGAACAGAACGAAAGTTATCTTAACACAATCACTTCATCATCCAAAGGCTCTTTGGATCTGTTCTCGGTTACAAAAATGGCTTGGAATTTATTTACCAGCACCAGAACATACATCGCTTGTGTACGTATGTATATATGTACCTCTATTGGAGCCAGAGCAGCAGTGGAGGGGTGAGTGTGTGTTTGCTTGCGTCTCCATCCTCACTCCAAGAGCAGCTTCGTTCTCTGTCCGTTACCCGCGTTTTCTCTTTGCCACAAACAACGCCTCCTCCTTTCCTATACCTTTCACCGGATTCATATGCATTTCACCGGATATAATATCCCTTGCATCTTGTTTTTAATGCAGATTGGAAAGCAAGATTTGTAAAAGTTGGTTCATTATGATAACAGCTGGGGAAACTATTTTACATGATACTGTGTCATGTTTTTCCTTGATGAAAGTAGGCGGAGCGTGATAGATAATAAAACATGGATGGCATGGTGTTGGGTGTCGGTGTAGCAAGAGACAATAGGTCAGCACAACAGACTCAGCTGGCACGAGACTATGCTGGACGTCACATTCTCCAGCCTGCTGCTCAAGGACGTGGCATACTTAACTGAGCTATATATAAATGAAATTTACTCTCGTTAGATTTAAGGCGGGTGCTGCGTAGAGTCGTGTGTGA
The DNA here is from genome assembly GCA_038088735.1 of Panulirus argus. Lineage (NCBI taxonomy): Eukaryota > Metazoa > Arthropoda > Malacostraca > Decapoda > Palinuridae > Panulirus > Panulirus argus. The sequence goes on along the minus strand of JAYMFT010161869.1, from coordinate 7,454 downwards.
TTGCATATATTTTTTTTTTCAGTGCTGTGGGCGTCATAGGTCGTTATCTTAACTACTAAAAAGTTTAAGATTACTGTCAATAGCAACTCCGTCACCACCAGGTGTCCCTGCCCCTTGCTAAGGGGTCACCGCCTCTACCAACGTAGTCATCACCACCATCACTACCAACGCTATCAACGTAGTCATCATCACTATCACTACCGACTCTACTTCTGTCGTCACCACCATCTGCACTATAACCATCATCATCGCAATCGTCACAAATACTAGAACTTCCGTTGTATGCATCGCTTCATCGTCGTCATCATCGTCACCACCATCACAGCCAACTCAGCGTTTCCAGCATCACAGTCATCAACGTCTTCGCTACTGCCTAACCTCAGCATCAACAGCCTAATACCACTCTGTTCTCATTACCCCCCCCCCCATCGTCCTCGAGGTGACCAAAACACTGTTCATCAGACAAACAAACAAGATATAGCCACGCTTTTCATTACAGTCGCTTCTTACGCTTGCTCTGTGCGAGCTGCATCGCTGGCACCGTCGGTGAAGTGAATGTTCCCCGTCTTACCCTGCCTCACACACACTCCTGAAGTCAGAACCGCCATGCATTGAATATTGCGTACAAGACAAGAGACCCAGCTCACTGGGTTAGGGATGTACGTACGCACCGAAGACCTTGCGTTAGGGGAAGTACGCAGCTGACATATGCAGTTGGTGCGTAACGAACGTGTTAGGTTAGGGAAGAAGGCATCGAACATATTAATCTGTCGAAGAAGATAGTTGGGCATACTCTGTTGATAAGCAAATGTATAATCAAGGACGACTTTATTTTTTACACGCGCTTATGCTGCCTGTGTGAGGTGAGGTGGCCAAAAAACAACTGTCATGTGCCTCTCAGTCCTTGAGTTAGGAAGGGCGGGCTGGCTAGCAGTAGCAGCAGCAGCAGTGGCAGGAGTCAGTATACATGGAAAGGGCTGGAGGTGAAAGCGATCGTCTTCAGGTCGATGTTTAAGAAACCTTCCCCCTTCTAGAAATGGTGGTGGTGGCAGTGACATTTACATGCACGAAGTTAACCGGTGGTGGTGTTTGGGTGGCATAACCAAGCACACAAGCGGGAGTGGAGGAGGAGGAGGAGCGGCGGCATCCGTGTTTGTTTGTTGGAGTGCTGGTGGCGTGGATGCAGCAGCAGGAGCCACCAGGGACGCCAGCGCCCGGATACTGTTACCTGTCCCTCATTCCTGCAGGACCTTAGGGCCGGTCGTTTGCCGGCCCTGATGTGTGCATTCTGTAGCTTTCCTCCCAGTCATCGCCCCACACACACACACACACACAGCATACAAAAGTTTACAAGGTTACATGACAGTAGAGAATTTCCAAGAGATGGAGCCCCACGAGTATGAAACTTTCTCCATGTACAATACAGATAAGTAATTACACACACACACACACTCACTTTTACACTGAGAGAAGATGAGTCTGTATTAGACTTCTCTGCTACATTTTTTCAAAATTTTGATCGTAGTTCTCATAACTTGCTAAATTTTTGTTGTTAGTATGATTTTTTTCCTTTATTAATTTAAGACAAGCAAAACTTTCATATTACTTTCAGCGTCGTTAAAAACAAGCTGTACATCCACACTCCATTCCTGAACTGGGCAGCATCTTACAACAAGTCTACAACCAATGAAATACAACTCAAATCCGGTTATCTTTATTCCAAACTTGCCCTGATAATTTTTTCCTCCTTTATGATTCGTTCTTATTATTACCCCAAGGGCCTGCGTCATTATTGAAACCCCCCCCCCTAATAGGACAGTGTGGGGATGACTCCCAATAAACCACACCTCGATTGCTCCCATCCCTACCAAAGGTCTGGCCGTAGACCCTGACCTTCCTTTAACCATAGTGCCCAGCAGGTGAAGCAATCAGCCCCAGGCTTGGCCTCCTCCCTTCCCCAAAAAAGAAGAAGAAAAAAAAAAGAATCCTCAGCACTTGAGCGTCCTCGTGTTTCTGTTTATGGCACGGCACGTGTTTACAGTGAGGGAAAGGCAGGCAGATACCTCAAGGCCCCCACAACTTACCCCTGCAAAGTATTATTACTATCTAATAGTTCTTTATAATGTTATTGGTTATAGATCTATTTGAAATGTCCCATAGGTATTTTGGGCCGTTGTAAATCTCTCCCACCGAAATTTCCATCTCTATATATATACGCAGTGTTGGTAAGCAGTAGTCAGTCACAGCGTTGATTTTTATCAGCTCCATTGGAGGAACGAGTAAGCGTACTGTGTGGACGGGAGTTCACAGTGGTTCGGCGCATGCCTCCTCCGGACCGGTTTTTGTGCGGTCCTCGACCCTCGCAGAAAAGATAGGCTTACTGTACAAGGAGAACTACAGCGCAGACTGCATAGCGGATCCCTGCAGTCTCAGTCGCTACAGGGCCTTCCACAGGTGTAAGTTCGGCTCTGGTTAATGGTAATTACCAGTGCCACACTTCTGTAGGCGTCACGTCATTATATGAGATCCCCCCCTCCAATTGTATGATGTGTCTTACACATAAACCATCTTTCTTTTGGTCTGAGCAGCGGTTTGATTTTCCTTGTCGGTCGAACCGCTTGTGGTCGGACTGCTGTCCTTTGCGTCGCGTCACACGCTTTGTGCCGACCGCGTCCTTCACTTTGCCCCGAAACAATGTCTACTTTGCTATAATGAGCAGACGGGCGAGGGGAACTTCTAGCCACCTCTCCTTCCTTTCCATTTGATCACCCTTTTCCCCACACTGTCATCCACCTCCGCCCATCCACTTCCCTCACTCACTCCCGTCTCCTTTTGCATCTTTGTTTACAAGTTATCCTCCCTCTCTCTCGCTGGTCTTATTCTTCGGTATGTTCACTTTCTCTCGCTGGGCGTCCTCCCTGCCAGCCTAGCCCCGCCCTGCCACACCCCACCCCAGCCCTGCCATTGTACCGTTTGTACGCCCACTGGTTCTGCTTGTGTGTTTGTGTGTGTGTGTGTGTTACTTTCTCTCGCTCCCTACAAGGGTAGTATGGCCTCGAGTTTCGTATGTTCGAAACGTCGAATGTAACTTGTCGGCCCAAGTGGCGACATTGTCCCTCCTTGTTGTCTGATCCAGTTAAGCATCTGAAAGATCACTTGAATATATAGTAGTATTTGGTGTTTGTTCTAAGGTTTGCCAGGTTTGTGCCTGGCAGTGGTCCTTGTCTTGTGTCTGTCTGCCTGCTTTTCTCTGGCCACTGGTTTCAGATTATGGAGGAATGTCTTGTACGTACCAAGTCTTCAGTGTTTTTCTGGAAGAGGTTTTCAGTGCCATCGATAGGTTTTTAAGTATCACTTACTTGAAATGATTTATATATCTGTATAAAACTTGGGCATCTTTTTATGTCTGAAAGTTCCTGTAAGCAATTTTTGCTTGGAGCGTGAAATTCCTTTTTAGATTTTCGAGAACTCTTCACTTCCGCAGTCGGCTTCTGGTATTTACAGTGTGTCTGTTGGATCTACTGGCCACTGGCTGCTACGCTGCCAAGCACTACAACCTTCTCTCTCTCGTCCATCCTTACAAAGGGCAACTTAAGAAAAACGCTAAAGATTAATTTTAGTTTTCCTTGTTTTTCTCAGTTTCTTTTGCTCTTATGTTTCATTCAAGGCCTCGGCTCGCTAAGCACCTCCTTGTGCGACTGGAGCCTTGGACGTAAAAAGAGGCCAGGATCTGCATCATGCGCCAAAGAACTGCATTACGGGAAAAAATGTTAGTTCCTGGTGGCGAGGCGACCATCAGCCAGCCAGCCATCCAGCCAGGCAGTAAGTAGTACGTGGATATCCCCTCCGGGGATGCATTTGATGACAAGCGCGCACACGGCCACGAGTCCCACCAGATGTCAGTCCTTCGCACACAGGAAAGTTTTGGAATCACTCAGGTTCTCCGTCCCCGCGCCCGGGAAACAGATGGAGCGGTTGATTTGTTAATGTTGCCGGATAGTGCGGAGCTCTATCGGTACGTTTGATAGATAAGTAGGAGGCATGGCTCGGTAGTCACACTTAAAAGCTGGTGACAGAAGTTGCAAATAAAGTACCACACGTCACTAAAATGTGAAAGATATGATAAGAGAGAGAGAATGTGTGTGTGTGTTTGTGTTTATCTTCCCATGACATATAACGACGAGAATTTGCCATTCGACAGGGCGCGCGTGTGTAAAGTTTACCGCATATTTTGCTTGAAGCATCATGTATGTCAACGCCCGGTTCAGGTGGAACCGTTTACCCTTTTGTCTAGATTTCCTTTTCAAAACTTCTTTGCTTATCCGGTGAATATTTCATATTTCGATTACGCGAGTTCGCTGAATAGTCGTACCATTTCTACTTTTCTTTGGATTTTTCGTATTATTATTGTTTTTAAGTTTTTTTTTTTTTTGTATATTCCAAGGGATTTTTGCAGAGACTTGGTTGGTCAGAGAGAGAGAGAGAGAAGGGAAATAGACAAAGGCCATCCAAATGCTACCCGTGAGTACAAAGGCCGTGGCGGTTGCGTCGCCTCCCGCAAAGAATGTCCAGTTGGACGCAGATGTGCCCCGCGTGGGCCGCGCTGACGACCCGTGTGTTTCAGTAGCGTGAAGCTGTCCACCACAGTCGCCTGCACCAGACGGCATTCAACCCCCGGTCATAAAAAGCGGATCTGGATCACCCAAGGTTCTCCAGTCCAGTGGCGAGTAGGAGGAGCTGCCAGTACTACTGACGGCTCAGCGGGTGTTGACCTCCTTTACCCGAGCTGATCTTTACTTGCTGCAGAAACGTTGTGACCACGTGCATATGCAAATGAGCTTAATAAGAGGCATTGATCTATTATGTTGTCGTACAGGAGGCAGGGCATTATGTATTACACACGCACACACATCATCCTGGCTGTTGTTGTTAAAGTTTTTTATATACCATCACCAGTGGCCTGTTGGTTTCTGAAAAAGGTATTTTTTCGACACTGACGTTATTTTAGAATATACCTTATATAAGCAGACACATACACACAGTAGGGTAAGAGGCAGGTAGCCACTGACAAGGGAGGTACTGCCGCCTTGTTAATCGGAAATGATTAGTGACAGCTGCTCAGTGAAACAGCGCAGCAGTGGCTGTCAGGTTCTCCTCCCTGGCTCGGGTTGCTGTCCATTCTCTCTACGTTGTATGCACATGGGTGGCTGGCATTTTGTCTACAAACACACAATCTCGCCGTCTTACACATAACACTTGGCAAATTGTATCTCACACATTTACTTAGTCTTGACTAAATATTTCTGCAGTTAGCACTGTGTGCTAACCCTGTCTGATGGCGAAAATCTCGTTGTAAGTGGAGACAGTTCGGAGAGATAGGGCCCCACGAGTGTAGGACTCCTTGCACTACAGAGATAGGTAATTACACACACATCTTTCATTTTACCAAGTAGCTTTCTTGAACCATTAGGCAGCCCCCCTTTTGTAGAGCTGAAGAAAGGTGTGGAAGAATACATAAACGGATCATTAGAAAAGGAACGAGTTTATAACCGGCCAGCATTATGCAATCAGCCTTCTCATCACTGCTGAAGAAAGGAGGTATCCATCCACTGCTCACCTGACCTGCCGGAGCACCGCTGAAGCAAGATGCCCAGCCTGCAGTGCCGACAAACTGTGAAGTACGACGGCACTGTCATCACCGCAGACCAGTGTCTGTGTTTGTGTCTGTGAGGACAATCCGTTCCGCGGGCACCATGCTGCGGCCACGCAGATCGACCCAGCGTTACCCCGCCCGCCGTCGTCAGCATTGCGTATACAGAGCGAAGAGAGCGCACACGGTAGCCAGTTCGATGCTCGCCGTAGATCTGTTACTTGCAGCTAGGTATATAGGTTACCCACATCCGGGCGTTAGGCATTCACATACACATTCTCCTCCTCCTCCTCCTCCTCGTTGAGGTTCTAACCGTCCGGGCGTGTGAGAAAAAAACTAAGTCACTTTTCCTGAGGGGAAACAGGACAGGTTACATTCTTGCTGAGTGGCTTTCACTAGTGGGTACTGTGGGTTTGGCTCGCTGGAGGTGAGAGTGAGGGGGGAGATGCATACACACACACACACACACACAATGTGCGGGTACGTCTGACAAATCACTCGTAATCCTGTTGAAGATGTCGCTGGAAAAAAAGGCACGGTGCCAAGGGAGCTGAAGAAGGCAAACGTCTCACCCGCCTGCATGAAGGATGAACGGGATGATGCGGTGCGCCTCAGACTCGTCAGAGAGCAAATGGATGACCTCGTGCAGAGGAGAAGCTACGTTAAGGGAGAGACAGAGTGGTTTCAGGGGAAGGAGATTATGTGTAACGGATCTTCTTGGTTTCTACCAAAGAGCACTTTTCATCCATCCATAGCCCACGCTCTCGACGCCATGGGATAATATATTTCAATGGGATATTTTCTTTACTACTCGATCCTGACATTATCGTGTCGTGGCATCAATAGCGCAGAAAAGGAAGACTCAAGGAAATCGCACCTCAACTGTCGTCACTGTCTTTGTTGCCTGTTCCGGAGACGCTCGACGTTTCTGTGCAAAGTGGAAAGCCATGCAAGAATATTAACGGTTTAGTTGTGTGGTCGAAGGTGCAGGAAGAAGGCACATGATGTACTGATGTGCTCATGACTCGTCTTTCACGCGACCGATGTGGTAACATTGCTAGCTCGCTCCTCACTGTGAGACCTCCTCACTCACCGTGAGACCACTCTTCACTCACTGTGTGACCTTATTTACTCACCGTCAGACCTCATCGTCCAGTGTCCTACCCACAGTTCATCCCTTGCCTTAGCTGTTCATCAATACTTTCCTTAGCTGCATACATGTATTTCCCTTAGCTTTTCCCTTGCTACCCTCATACTCACTATCATCTGCCTTACTTCACCTCGCCTACTTTATTTCTCCCCTCTCCTTCCTCACCTTCACCCTTAACCCCGTACTTTGACCCTTGCCTCCCTTACCACACTCTCGCCTCCCATACTTTCACCCTCTCTTCATTCCTCTGTCCTCCTGCCAAGCAGATGGGGGGCCACATTGCTTCCTCCCTGTCCAGCCTCGCGTGCTGGTCACAGTACACCATTACCTTGTGACCCCGGGACTCAATAGTAACCAGACCTGAACCACATATACGTGCATTGCATTGTCCTGCCCATGACCGAGTCTTGATTCTGGAGGTTGAGACGTCAAGGTGAGTTAGGTCTTTTGCTGTCAAGTCCACCTGGCCTTCTTGCCTACCCTTGCGTCCATGTCTCACGACGGCCCATTCCCAGTATCACAGGGATGGTTCAGTACAAACTGTCCCAGGCTAACTTCCAAACTTGGCCCTCTTGCTCTACGCCGCAGTGTTGGTTCACTTTCCCTTTTCTATAGGTATTACTTTGGCTTTTGCTCCCGAGAGCTGGCTGCTTG
>JAYMFT010161858.1:0-12410 GCA_038088735.1 Panulirus argus | reverse complement strand
GAGAGAGAGAGAGAGAGAGAGAGAGAGAGAGAGAGAGAGAGAGAATAATAAAAACACTCGTACCAAAGGGGTGGAGACCTGCCGCTTCAATCTATCGAACCGTAGGTTACCTCTTTACCACATTACCCGTCTGGTGTAGCCTCCGGTAATATGTTACTGGGCTGCGTCCACCCCAAGTCTCTCGCCAGTGTCTGGCTGTAGACGTACAAAGGCTCCCCAAGCCTGATACAACTTTACAGGAAGAAACCCTTTCGAACTTCCAAGACTGCTACGCCGCTCAGCTTAGCTGGAAGGGGAGAACCGCTTCACGCAAAGGCTTCTTAAAACCAGACAAAACGACCCAACAATTGTTAACTGTTTAACATGACACCACCTTAACACTGGCGCCATGCTAAATAAAAAAGAACCCAACAGAACCCTTTAACACGGCATCTTCTTAAAACGGGTGCCCCTCTAAGTAACCCAAGGAAACCCCTTACAACAAAAGCTTCTGAAAAAAAAAAAACGGATACCCCAATAGATAAAACGACACACGCTATTTCTGAACGACTGAATTTTGATAAAATAACGTCAGAACAATGTTGGTTTGTTTCACACTTTTTAAGGTCACATTGGAGGAACAATAGTCCAAAGGGAAAAAAGTAAAAAAATAAATTTACTTCTTACGAAGGAAAAACTCTGCATCAGCAGAGAGAGAGAGAGAGAGAGAGAGAGAGAGAGAGGAGGGAGGGAGATTACCGCGTGTCTAGATGAATACATACAAGTATGTTAAGGGAATTGGCCGTAATGATACCTCCTCCTCCTTCCCTGGAACAGTTAAGCTGTGGAATTCTCTTCCTGCTTCCGTATTTCCCTCCTCCTTCCCTGGAACAGTTAAGCTGTGGAATTATCTTCATGCTTCCGTATTTTCCTCCTATTATACCTTTTCAGGGTGGCTGGACTTTATCAACCATGTATCTGACTAGCTTTGGAGTATGCGAAGTATGTCTAGGTCCCCTTGTAGGTTCATCCGAGCCTCTTCGCTTTTCAATTTGCCTAGAAACTCCTGCGAAGCCCATGATTAATCTCTACATTCTCTTATTCCTTTTTTCCCTTTACTTGAGATGGCCTTGACCGGGGAATGTCTTACCAACGCCATGTAGGTCACTATAGGAAAAAATAAGACACGATCCTCTTCAAGAGGACACGTCCTTGGCCACAGCTCCCGAGGAGAGCCACAAATGTACCACGGAAACCGGTAGCGGAAGAGGTACAGAAGAGCGACAAAGAAAGAAAGACGATTCTAATGGTATTCCCAATAGGAGAACAGAGTCAGTCCACATTTCGAACCGCAGTAACGATGAGAAAAGCGAGTACAAAAAGCCAGTACAGAGAGCGAGTTTGAAAAGGTGGGTAGGTGAACAACAGCTAAAAAACAAACCTACATATTCACCTACAGACAACACATTGACTCATCACAGACACCCTAAGAGCAACAGGAATGAGTCTGCACCATGGCTCCTACCAACACGACAAATAAACATTCGGCCAACACACACACACACACACACACACACACACAAACAAACAAACACACACACAATAACCAACCTTGCACCAAGGAAACAAGCCTTCCTTTACAACTGCGACAGAAGGGTGTCCAGCATTACTCACACACACACACACACACACACACATAGGTGACGTCACCCAACGCTGGTCGATATGCACATTACTCCGGCGAAGCACCGGGATCATTTATCATGCATAAAGGTGGGAAATATGGCCGCCTGAGATCGATTGTCCCCGGCAACAAGAACGCAACAACAGCTGCTGCTGCTGCTGTCGTTCCTGCTCCTGCCTCGCCCGCTTGCATGTGCTCACGACGACGACGACCCCCGACTCCTCCCCTTACCCCCAGAAGGTCAATACTGACACATGACACTCGTGACCCAAAAGGTCACCATTTAACATAGCCATTATTTGTGATCCCAGTCCCCTTCATGTGTCTCGGAGAAGCCCTTTTCGCCAAGACCAGTCAGTCGGTGGGAGACACAAAATTAGCTTTCCGAGTCCCTCTCACCCTCAGGCAGTCGGTGGGGTCCTTCCCAGACCAGTTAGTGAAATCCTCCCCATTCCAGACCAGTCCTTCCCAGACCAGACGGTGGAGCCACCTGCGGATCAGCTGGCGGCGCCGCCTGGCCCCAAGACCAGCTGGCGGGCGGCCACTTCACCTGGACCAATGTGTGAGGAACCAATACGCGAAAATAAAACATCATCAAATTTCTACATCTACTGCCTCCTTCACGTCCATCGCATCTATCAAATTAATCTATCGTGCATATTCGACATAAAATTACTAACAACTGTTTTTTTTTTTGTTTGTTTCGTAAATTTTCAACTTTTACCTCACCGGCTGGCTATACATGACGCTAGAAGTGATTAAATTTATGATTAAGATTGAATTCGGAGTTAAGATTATCTCTAAATTAAATGATGTCATTTCTAAAGGGCCTGATTGGAGGACCGCGCTCAACAGCAAATCCTTAGTACAAGATCCCATACCATACCCCAATACTACTGTCTTGAGGAATCAACAGATCACCGCCTCCAACAGCCCGACGGAACAGAAGAGCAACGCGACACTTTTGTCGCGAACTTCGTTGTGGGTAAACAGAAAACCTTCGAAACCATCGTGAGGTATACCTGTATAACCAGATTTCGTTCCGTTCCGCTAAATGTATATGTATACCAGCTCCGTATTCGCCCATACATGTATGAATCCACTTCCAACCACACACATGAGTATTATTATGATACTTATATACTAAACAAATTATATATATATATATATATATATATATATAGATATATATATATATATATGTATATATATATATCATCCAAGAGTACGTGCAATGCGGTCGACCGGATGCAGATACAGAAGTCCGACTCCATCCACACCTTACGTAACTCGTGCTCCTCGCCTGTGACGCAATAGCCACTCAGCTGTGGTCCTCGAACCCACGTACTCAAGCTGGGCGTCCGTCCGTCTGTCCCCGGGTCTGAGCGTCTGCCTCCGGAAGTCTCAGTGTCGTCCTAGGTCTCAACTCTTTCCCAAGGGCTTAACGTCTCCTTGGATTTCAACCTCCCCCACCCCACCCAAAGCCTCAACATTTCTATTTGGTCATAACGTTTTCCCCCCAAAAGTATTCAACGTTTTCCTCACCGCCTCAACGTTTTTTCCCCAGGTCGTAACGTTTCCCCCTAGTCTCAGCGTTTCCCGCACAGCTCAACGTTTTCCTAGGTCACGACGCTTCTTCAAGGTCCAAACGTTTCCCCGCACGCCTCGACGTTTTCCCCAAGGCCTCAACGTTTTTCCTAGGTATCAACGTTTTCCCCCATATCTTAACGTTCTCCCCAGGTATCAACCTTTTTCCCCTCATCTTAACGTTCTTCCGAGGTATCAACGTTTTTCCCCTCAACGTTCTTCCCAGGTCTCAACGTTTTTCCAAGGAATCACCGTTTTTCCCCAGTATCTAAACGTTCTTCCCAGGTATCAACATTTTCCTACCATATGTTAACGTTCTTCACACACCACAACGTTTTACCCAGGTCTCAACGTTTTCGCCAGGTCTCAACGATCAACGATCTATTCGCCCTGGGGCAAGGGGGGTCGACCGTATTTAATATTTATGAACCTGTTACATGGCCGGTCGCTTTTGCAGCTTCTCTTTTCAACTGTGTGACATTCGCCAACTATACTGGGAGGGGGGGGAAAAAAATGTATATACAACGAATCTACGGCGCATACGACCTGCATAATTCTCACGCGGTGGGTCTAAAGTCAAGAATGATTTCCCGGGATTAAAACTACACCTAATGATGGGTTTAACATCAAACCTAAATAAACATACAATTGTATTCCTAAGGTTCAAAGTCACACCCAGGGATTACAAATTGCTGTATTCTTTATTTCCACTCTATTAGAGAACAATACAACTGTATTCCTATGCCCAACACTACATCCTGGAAACATACAGCTGTATTCCTAGATCCAACATTGCATCCAGAAAACATACAACTGTATTCGCAGGTCCAACACTACGCCCAAAAAACATACAATTGTATTCCTAGATCCAACACTACACCCAGAAAACATACAACTGTATTCCTAGGTCGAACACTACGTCCAGAAAACGCACGATTGTATTTCTTGGTCCAGCACCACACCAAGAGAACATACAATTGTGCTCCTTGACTCAAGATACACCATGAGAATAAATAAATGTATATTCGTATCACAGGAGCCAAAATATGTGAATATAGTTGGGCAAATGAAGAAATGCATATACTTCAAAACTCCTTCGTATACAATATATATAATAACCTTACTTTTAAAAAGAAAGTATTATATTTTCTTCTTTAAACTTTTGAAAGCCACAAGACAGCAAAATAAACTTTTAAATTTTAGAGCAGACAACAAAGAAAAAAAAAATACTCAGAATCATATAAAATAAAGTCTAGCTTTGAGCCAGCCGTCGTACAGCCCTGTGTTGCCCCGAGAGTCTCTAAAGTCAGAGACGGGAGAAGAGAGGGTAGGTTGAGGCTTGGAAATTCCCCCCCCCCTCCCCTCCCTCCTCCTCTTCCTCTTTCAGGACGGGGCCAACACTCGCTTACTCTCCCCCTCTCCACTCACTCTCCTCCTATCCTTGAGCAGGAGGTCCCTCTCTCTTTCATCTCCCTTTCCCTTTCTCCCCCTCCCCCACCACCCCTTACCCCCCTGGACGATACGGCTGACACGCCAGATGGCCGATAACACGACCCTGCCACATCTCAGCTGACATCACCAATAATACCCCAGAAACTTGTACGGGTTTCCTTTCCTACCGCCTTTTACACGCCGCTGTATCAGCTGCTGCGCACACACACACACACACACACACACACACAGCTTGCTGCTGTTTAAAACACCTCGAGCGTTCAGTCGTGCTCAACCGTCGTACCGCCATTCTCAAAGGGTCTAAGTTTGGGTCCAGGCAGGGAACACGCCATGAGCCCTTGCCACTTCAACGACTCCTCTAGGCTTCAAAGCTCCGTACACACACTTTTCCAGGCTATGGAGAATATCACAACGACGACTTTGAATGTTTCGCAAATGACTCAGAATGCCATAATGCTGCATCTTACGGTTCCTGTAAACAATCGGGAAACCAAACTGGATTCCTTCTCGTGACTTGTGTTTTTCAAGAAGAGTTTCCTTCTCCGTAGACACTCGTTGCCCTGGCCAATAATATGCTTTCCCATATATAAAAGAAAGCACTGGAATATATGCCTCTTGCATTTGATATATCGCCAAACCAAATTGGCAAGCAAGACTTACTAACCAGCGTGTGGCTTTGTAAATGTAAATACGAAAGCTCTTAAATACAACATGTCTCTGCCACCACAGAGTTCTGAGGTCGGACCATAGCTGATTCGGGGAAGGGTCTAATGATTTATACATCAACTTTTACTTCCAGCAAGACATCTGGCTTTAAGTTGTAGACTGCTATGTACGACGCGGACCACGGTCTACCGGGAGTGTACGTGCCATGCACAAACTGTTAATGAGTTTGCTGTGTCGAGAGTACCTCTATCGATGAGCGGCAGGTGTGCCAGAAGAGAGAGAGAGAGAGAGAGAGAGAGAGAGAGAGAGAGAGAGAGGAGAGAGGTGGGTCTAGACAGGGGTACAGTGCAACTAACCAGTGGGGAAACGCCCTCTCTTGTACAGTTCCTCTATGGAAGGTTTTATATATATATATATATACCCATGCTCCCTCAACATTCCTTCTTCCAGAAAGGTTTTACGCACAACAGAATTACACGATATTTCTTTGGGTTTTGTGAAGGTCTGAGAGATATTTGCGTCTCCATGTACAGCCACCTAAGCCAGGTGCCCAGTCTTACCGACCAGCCCCGAGGAAAAAAAAAAGGAGGAACAGCTGGATGGACTGTGGACCAACTGCCGCAGCGCCAGGATTCGATCCCACGCGGGTCCGATCGGCGGCGGCGGCGGCGGCAGCCCGCGCATGCGCCAAGGTCATCAGTAACGCGAACCGCTACACCAATAAAGTCTATGAATAACACGACATTTATTACAAATTACGCAATAGCATAACATGCAATAATTTCATACCGCAGAAAACAAGTGAGCGATCACAATATTAATGAAACTAAAACAAAAAAGAATAAATACAAAAAAAAACCCTGATATCTTGTTTTCATGTCACTCAAATATCAAAGTCGGGGAAAAACAATTTTGGCGAGAAAATTGCGTTTCTTGTTGGCGAAAACCCGCCAACACCACGATTAACATCGTTGGAATTAACTATCACGGACTTTCATGTTTTAACAGTCTCTTAATTTTGATGATTTACTAAATTTTGGTTATTGAACACACACACACAACAGAGCACTTACCGAAACAGCGCCAAGTGTTGGACGTGTGAGACTTCTAGGAAAAATCCTCGTTTGGATCCTCCTCCTGCTCCTACCTTAAACAAGATAATATAAAAAATATATTTCCGCCCACTGGCAGAAATCTGCAATAATATTACGTTAATTTTCCGTCGTCTCACTCACACCGCTGTTTTTTCATGTTCTCTAAGCCTTCCACGACGACCGAGAACAATATCATCAAGATTTATAGTCTGTTTAACAAGGAGTCAAAAACATACGTGTTAAAAGGGGACTACTCGACCCTATCTCACTCCAAGCATATCCTCATTCGTATTCCCATATACTGTTAAGTGAATATCTAGATTTTCTTCAGAAACTTAATGAATGTTGCCTAAAATGCTAATGATAAACACGAGACTTTAACTAAAGAATAACTCGATTCTCAAATTCTGTCGAAAAAAAAAAAAATAAAAGATTTCCAATCTACCAAGAAAAAAAAAATGTTCAGTAAATTTTAACCCAGCTCAAAAATTTCTGACACAGGCATTTGTTAGTTAACCTGACGGACAATATAAATTGTATATTTCTTTCACCTTAAAAATTTGTGAGTGACAATGAGTGACAAGAATAGGCGAAGCTAAAAGGCCACAGCTCATAACCAAAAGCCTTAAAACCTCAAGTCAAAGGACAGGTCAAGCATGGACATGGTTCGTCCCGTCGCACTCAAAGAGGTCTTTTATTCGTCGTGCTTAATATGGTCATAAAATTTGAGCTCAAGGATCAAACCACTGTGCTCGAGCACCTACCCAAGGGCCGCGCCGCCGTGCTGCAGGGTCTTAAGGTCGTGCCCAAGGGCCGTGTACCATCGTGCTTAAGGCTCTTACCGTCGTGTAAAAAAAAGGAAAAAAAAAAAAGAGCTCTCCACCCGCCTCCCTGGCGCTGCGGATGAAGGCGCTGACCTTTCGCCTGGCTCCCAGCGACCTCTCCCTCCCGCCGGAGGGATCGAATATGCATGGCACCCGACGCTCCGAACCTGACCCAGCCACTGTCGGTATAACACATCTAAAGGGATCAGATCCTAACAGATATCACATAACCTTCACCTTATGGCTTCGAAAAAAAAAACCAACAAATGCAGTCAGAAAAGAAAAAAAAAAAAAAGTGGCAAAATCATCTCCGATAACATGTCAAATGAGTCGTGTAAGATCTTTCGTCGTTTTGAGATGAACTTTGGTCAGCCTGTATTAACAGGTACTTGAAGCTTCTGTTATGCCACGGTAAGTGTTTCTTCAGGGAGTGTTACCGGGTAACGACACTTCGTCTGTCCCCATGCCAAAAAGTGTTACCATGTAACGAGAACTTAACTAACCTTGTGCCATAAAGTGCTACCATATTAGGCGACCTTTCCACATGCTAACTTAGAATTCCTTAACGAAAATCCGAGATGATGTCTTTTCTAGAGCCCCTGTCAAACATTAAACGTACGTATATTCCAGTATATTCCTCCATCGACACACCTTAGAGAAAACCTTGATATCTCTGCTGAAGAAATGTCAATGGCCAAGCTTTCTCGCGAGTCTTCAGCAAAGTAGTTGGGTAAAAACGAACAGAAAAAGACCATTATCATTACATCAGGTGCCGTAAAAAATTGTGCGAGTATGTTTTCGTAATTTTTTCCGTATACCGGGAACAGTTAAGCGACCCTCTCAAAACTTCTTGTACTCGTTCGCTGTCACTTCCAGCGGCTCCTAGCCAGCCTGCGCATCTCTTGCGACCCCCTAACCCGTGTGACCTCCCCACTCCCGAATCTTCTGACTCTTCTCTATCCTTCTGCCTTCCCACCCCTAGCCCTATAAATGTACGTTTAAACCCTCCCTTCCAAATCTACATCCATCTTTATAGGTTCCTATCCCTCTATCCTCTCAACTCTAGCCCTACCTACGTAAGTTTCTTCAATCATTCCTTTCAAACCTAGCCTTTACGTTCCTATCCACCTCCCTCGCAACCGCAGGTCTATCAACCCACACATATCTATCCCCTCTCCCTTCTAACCAACTCCCAGCTCTATCCTCGTTCCTCCATATACAGCAACCCCAAGGACACCACCCCACCCGGGGGTCAAAGTTTTCCCCCCGTGCGACCACTGGGAAGCAAAAGGGGTGGGGGAGGGGGAGGGAGGCAGGGGGGACACGTCATTACCGCCCCTCGTTGTCCAAACCCAGCGGCCCGCGGCCCCTCACCTGATTCAACCCTCCCCTCCACCACCCCTCCCAGCCGCAAATTGAGAGATAGAGGGGATTGGGAGTACAGTCTTCCCTCACTCCCCCTCGCCTCAACTTTAACAGCGTTACGGCCCTCTAAGGAAGGATGACGGACCTCTGGACCCTCCCCCCCAAAGAAAAAGAGGAAGAAGGGAAGGGAGCAGCACTCCTATGGCCACAGAAATCTATATTTGGGGAGAACTTATGTGTCGCCCGGTTGAAAACTTGATCGCTAGGAGGAGGAGGAGGAGGAGGAGCAGGAGGAGGAGGCCAGCGGTGGTTAGGCCTATGTGGAACACAATATTACTTTGAGCTTTAGACTTGGGAAGGAAGAAAAGGGTGGGGGAGGGAGGGGGGGCATACATTTTCTGTTCTGTAACCGACGGGTGGGAACTCGAGACGTTACAATTCATTACCCATTAGTACCAGAAGCTCGTTTTTGTGTCGTTAAACGAACCTTCCGCTTTTAATTTGACAAACAAATGTACCATCTATAAATCCCCCATCGAAAAGAAAATAATTCTAAAGTCTAAAGACACTAAAACAAAAATATGGTGGAAAAACTTCATGGACCTAAGACGCGGTTTATAGAGTACCCAAGCAGCAGCAAGCAGCAGCAACAGCCGCCAGGCGTGGGACACCTCCCCCTCCCCATAAGCCCCTTCCCGACCACACCAACACCACAACTCCCTGTCTCTCTCTCTCTCCCTTGTCCATTATTACTTAGTATGCTCCACACTTTTCACCCGTCCCCTCCCCTTTCCCATTCTATTCCATCTCAGCCTCTGTCCCCTGTGATCGTGCGGTGATGGCTGTGCAGTAAAAATCATGCACACAACCTCACGCACAGCATGCATGCACGACGGAGTATTACGCACCGCACGGCGTACACTCTCCCCCCACCCCCAAAGCACCGGTTACGCAAACGATTGATTTCACGCTCCCGCCCAATCAATAACCAAGGTAAGCAAGCGGACGGAGGCAACCGGAAGCCACGGGAGTCGAACCAATTTACTGTCGTCTGCTCTTGGGACACAGAACCAACGACGACAACACCACCTGGATTAGGCTATATGCCGTGGCTAATTAGCTCTGTCAATGATCTCCCCAATCAGCAACATGCCTACATCTCCACACATCTCGGCCGACTGGTAAACACATCCTGGTCTCAGGAACCCAGCAGTGCTCCGTGATAACGAAATACGACTTTCAGTTTCAAGTTAAGGAGAGAAATACAAAAATATGTCCACAGCCTACTCTAAATATTCTCACATCAGTTTGCAGTAATATTAGGGATATGCTTTGTATCAAACATCTCTCAGTGAGACATAAGACTTTGTGAGTAACTTACAATTTTCACTTTACTTATTTACATTGTAACTTACAATTTTCACTTTATGTATTTACAACGTTAGTCAGTCATACGTTCCATCTCAGCTACTTACTATTTACAGTCTACAACTTTCCAATCAGCTATTTCTTAAAAATTTCTCTATTCCATTTCAGCTGTTTACACTGGAGTTCAATTATACATATTCCTCTCAACCAATCTGTGCACATTGTACGCTATGACAAAGAGGGGCAGTCTCTGAACCCGACACAAGAAAAATTCACGCAGGGGCGACACAGGCAGATCCGTGCACGGCCAGTGCGACAGAACCAAAAGCAACGTGTGAATGACGCACGTGACGCGATGGGTGGGGGAAACCCTTTCTATACGGATCGTAGGGGTAAGGTAGGGAGGGGATGAGGAGGGAGGGAGAAGGGGGAAGGTTTGGCTACGTGTGCGTGACGTCATAAAGAGTACTGTTTGACACATACATAAGTCCCGTGACCTGACCTACACCTGGTTGTGTGACGCACCGCTTACCACACACTCCCGCGAACCACGCCACCCTCCTCCCCTTCTTTGACCAACCAGATCACACGATCTCTGTCACTGACAGCTTTCGACGCCACAAATTCCCTATGACGTATCTTCGAAACGAAACTCTGTACCAGGATGTCGTGGTAATGTTGCCACACACACACACACACACACACACACACACACACACACACAATGTATATGTATATATATTCTGGCACAACTGCCGTCAGCATATCCTTAAGCCAATGTCTTCCTTCACTTGGGTAGTCATTGTCAGTTTCTCAGCTCTGCCGTCTCAGCCTACCACACCTGGGGCTCAATACCCATCTGTTTACCTCTCTCTCTCTCTCTCTCTCTCTCTCTCTCTCCACCTCCCATACGTCGTAACTCTTCATCGAACTGTCTTCAGCAACAGCAAATATCCACTTCCACACCTTCGGGCGAGGCCAGGACGGGACCGCGATCATAAAATCCTCTTCTCTTCCATCGCTTTACACGTCCCCTGATCCCCCCTCCCCCTCCACCCCCATCCACAACGGAGCACTGCTAAACGTTATCCAACCAGTGTCGGGCTTCGTGCACGCAATGGCTTCCGACATTTGCCAGGGGGTAAGAAAGAAAAAAATAATTTAATACAATGTGTCGAGCTTCCTCCGAGTCTAAAGCGTCCTGGTTACCTGAAACCATGAAATGATCACCTAAAAAAAAAAGATTAATATATCAAGTCAACATGTAATCATGCGATCCCAACCTGACAGGCTGTGCTGAACTAGTTTCTTTACTAGGCTACGAGTTGGGGTTAGGTGGAACAGGGTTTGTCTCTCACTAGGCTAGCACAAAACATATGATGGTGGTTTCTTGCTTATATAAAAAAAAAAAAAAGCTAATCCACTAGAAAAAAAAAAAAAGCTGAATGTACAGCACTGCAAGATGCGCATCTCTCTGCTCTGCTGTCACTCTGTAGTCATCCCAAAGGATAGTGAGAGAGAGAGAGATAGAGAGAGAAAGAAAGGGCCATTCTGGGATGGAATTGGGACCATTCTAAAAGCCATGGATCCTTCAAGCCGTAGGAACATTCCAACAAACAGAATCCTATTCTATCAATAACCATCCAATTGGATCCTTTTATATTTTGTTTCCATTCTTAATCAGGCGTTCTATTGGGAGGGGAGGAAATGTCATAACCAAGCTTCTAGAATATGCACGGGTGTCTATGCTCTGGGGTTACGGACACACACACACCAGGAAGGCCAATGCAAACAAGTGTATGAGTTAGTAAGGGGAGCACGCCACACACACACACACACACGCGCACACAAACACACACACACACCACACACGATGTTACTTGAGGGAGGGAAGGGAACACCCGCATGCTCAGGCCAACACTCACCGCCTCCTGCTTCTCGATTCCGTTGACGTCACCCCAGCAGGTTTCCTCTCATCTATAAATATATCTTCCTCCTCTTCTCCATCATCATCATCATCATCATCATCATCATCTTTATCTTTTACATCCTCGTCTAAATAGTCATCCTCCTCGTCAAAGTGCCTAGGCTCTGACGAAGTGGTAGATGGCGAGAGGGAGGAAACCTCCATCTCGTTTTCTAATCCACTGCTTCTGTTTTACACCGCAGAAAACAGGAAGATTTTGGAAGGTAAAATACAAAAGAAAAAAAAGGAAGGAAAAAAAATACAGCATGAAGTTATTAAATGATACATAAGTGATTTAGGCAAGTTAATGGATCAGCCAGCTGCTGTAACATGCATTTAGATAGCAATATATGAGACAAAATGGGTATTTTATGGTTGAGGATATGCGATTGACCATTCACACAACTAAAGCACTAATATATATA
>JAYMFT010161847.1:0-12410 GCA_038088735.1 Panulirus argus | reverse complement strand
ATATATTTGCGTGTATGTATTAATGACTGTATTGCCTTAGAACTGATTAATGAAACATGACATACACAGTTACTGCAGATGTTCTTTTCTAAAAGGTAGATGAATGGCTTTCTTATTCTATTTTTCTGGGTAATCCAAGAATTAAGAAATAAAAGAATACATGATCAGCTTTGGAAATACCAGTCTGAACTTAAGCTTCAGCCTAGAATACATTGAACACCAAAAGTTCAGTTGACGACTGATAGAGAGAGTTTTTGGCGTAGACTTGATGTGTGGTTTACTACAGCTTAACCAGCGGGTCTGTCATAAGTATAGCCCTGAATTCCTTGTTGATGAGGCAACAGCCATGTCTGCCCTACGGCACGGTACTACCCTCAGTTTCGTGATGAGTCTGTGTGTAGATCTAGGACACCACAGGCATGGCGGGTCATGGAGACTTGAGAGCATCCCCTTTGGACAGTCGTCTTGATTGACCAGAAGGACTGGTGTATGTGGATGACACCTGCTGGCACACCTGTCATGGACACGCCTGTTACCGTTGTCTGGAACGGTTCCAGACGTGTGGTGATGGTGTTGGGTGGGCATGAGAGGTGTCTTCCCAAAGGTAGGCGTCTTGCCCTTTGCTCAAGATCATCGCCAGAATTGAAGGCCCAAGACCCCCGTGTGTCTGCTAACCAGTACAGTGTAGTGTTATGTACTGGGCGAGTGTGTAGCGTGTGCTAATATCTGTCATTATCGTCACATGAATACCTGATCCGTCTCTTGACTCATGCCTTTTACCGCCACGTGTTTAGAGGAGGATTGGACGTGCTGTGCTGTTGGTAATGTGGAACCTGACTTGCCGGGATCCCCGTCAACGTGATAGGGAAGCATCTGGTCCTTTGCTCAGAGTTCAACCGACCGATCTGTTCGGTATGGTATGATAACACGGTTCCGAGCTCTTTCATCCATACGAACCGTCTAGTGAAGTGCGAGTAAGATTCATTGAGGATCTCGGTCGATTCTTGGATGCAGTGGCAAGATAAGATTGTGAAGCGATCGCCCAGGGCGTTTCTGATACAACAGATAACCTATCAATACACGCCTCTGATTGTCCCGTACCTGGCCTTGTGTCTTAACACCCCCAGACTGCTTCCTTGTGGCCGCTCTCGTCTCGGCCAGCAGCCCCGGGGCCAGGGTCCGCCAGCCTATCAGTCGGCAGTTGGCTCGGCTTGCATGATTCGAGAACCTGTCGGGATGCAGGAAGAGGGTTTCCAGAGAAACTGGGAGAAAATTAAGACTGGTAGAAAATGTTTGATGAGAAAGAGATATTTCTGAAGGCAGTCTCGGAAGATAATCTCGAGAGGATTTTACAAAGGAATTCAAACAGCAACAAACCACCGGGTGCTGACGAGGTTGTTTTTGATAGCGGGAGAGATCGGAGACCAGGGCATCTTGTAACATACTGGGACAGTCCCCCCAGTACTTAAGAGGAAAAAGCCATTTCTGCACAAAAAAATAGGCCATTAGAGGCCCTTTTTAGTATAACAATGTGTACTGTAATATTTCTTTTAAGCTTTCTGTCATCATGATCGTTATTGATCACCACTACGCACATAAATGGACCCGTCCGAAAATTTGGCTCAGTAGTGACGCTTCGTTGAAAGATGCCGTCACCGTAACCGGTAGACTAGTGTGGCAGGAGAATGACAGTTGTTTAGGATGGACAAATATACTGTAAACTTATCATGTGCTTAAGGAGGTGCAATTGAATTCAGTTCTGGATATAATGCTAAATATTTATTAAGTCTATTCTTATCCGTATTTCTGGTGCTGCTTTCAACCACTGCAATAGGTAAATTATTCCATTTGTTAACAAACATGTCGAAGAACATGTACTTCGCCTGATTCGAGGTGAAACGCTTGTATACAAGTTCGTCTCCATTATTATGAGAGAAATTAGGCGTGGCTTATTAGATCGAGAAAACAGAAACGTTTGAAAAATTTAAATACCTGTATTAGATCACCTCTTAACCTTCTCTTTTCGAAGCTAAATGAATGTAAGTCGTTAAACTCAGGTTTCATATGATTTTTCAGTTCGGGAATCGTCTTATTAACTCACTCTGTACTCTCTCCATTTTTTTTTTCTTTTAAGTAGAGGGACCAAACTGAACACAGTATTCTACATGGGGACGCACCAGTCTCCCTAGACTAAAGGTCGATGGTCTTTCCCATGAATCTAAAAATTTTCTTCGCCATTTTTACTGCTTCTATGCACTGCGTACTGAGATATAGGTCACTAAAGATTGTTGCCTCTTCCTATCCCTCATCTACCACCTTTCCCAGCCCGCCATAAGTCATTCTTTATCTTTTCTTCTCGATATTAAGATTCATTTATCTCCTGTGAACCCGGTCTACCAGTTTGTTTATGACTTTCTGAAGCCGCAAACGTTCAGCTTCGGTTGTAGATTTATTTCCCAATTCAGTATCGTCTGTAAACTTCGGTATCTTACTTTGCAATCCATTATCAGTATCATTAAGATATAAGAGAACCGGCCCAAAAAATGATCCCCGTGGTACCCCGCTTGTCACGTCCAACTATTCTGAAGCTTGATCATTAATCATCACTCTTTGTTGACGGCCACACAACCAATTTCCAAACTGTCGACGTACAGCCCCATATACACCGTGTCTCTCGTTGGTAAGCCTGGCTGCAGAACTTTACTGAATGCGTTTTGAAAATATAAATAGATGATATCAAATGCTCTCTTTTCATCATACATGTTGAATATATCATATAAGAAACTAAACATATGTGTCAGAGGAGCGAATTCGTCGAAAACATCGCTGAGAAACGTTTACTTATATGTGTGTGTGTGTGTGTTTGGGGGAAGGGGATTGTAAATCAGTTCATTTTCAGTTTTAATACTTTATTCCTTGATAGAGGAATCGGGATCCTAGTGCTGTCACTAGGTACCCCTGTACAATAGTACCAGAAGCATCTGGCAAGTGTCGGTTTTGTTTTGTCGGGAATGATGGTGTCCACTAGATCTCAAGGAAGGCCTCACTTTGGTGATAGTCCCATTTATTTTGCTTAACTCCTTGAAAACTAAGGTGGACTGTAGCAGTCAAATGTAAACCCATGGTTATATTGAGGTAGGCAGTAGTAGTCAAATGTAAACCCTTGGTTTTATTGAGGTAGGCAGTTGTAGTCAAATGTAAACCCATGTTTTAGTGAGGTAGACTGTAGCAGTCAAATGTAAACCCATAGTTATAATGAGGTAGACTGTAGCAGTCAAATGTAAACCCCTGGCTTTATTGAGGTAGACTGTAGTAGTCAAATGTAAACTCATGGTTAGGTTTGGCTGTTTTGCAGCTTCTTGAATACGACGGTACGACCCATGAGCACGACGACGGTACGACCTTTGGTCTCCTGACCCCTCATGGTCGAGTCAAAGGTCCCTGGCCATCACACGCCAGGGTCTCGTGCCCCTAGGGTCGCGCCGTGCTGCTCAAGGAGTTCAGGGCACAAGACGACACAGCACCATAGGCACGCTCCTCCGGTAAACAGGAGTATGATAAGCACGTGAGGGCTGGGGGAGATACGACACGCTTGTTATCTTATCACAGCTGAAGCAAGGTGTTAGTGCCGGGAGGGTTGGGGGGTAGGAATACCTTCTTCTCGTACACTCTCACTGTTTGTCCAAAGAGAACCACTGAGTATTCCCAGTACAAATGAGGACTTTCATTTTTTTTTTTTAAGAGTGATTAGGCAGGAAGTGTTGAAGCGGTTCGGGCAAAGGGAGACGGTGAGCGCAGAGAGAAGTGGAAGGTGTCAGCGGGAGAAGGGGACTGAAGGATGGAGAAAAGGAGGCTATGAGGGATCGTAAGCCCGAGCCTTTAGCAGGACGAGAGGCGTGCATTACTTAGAGTGAATTTGGTCTTGGTGGTGTATGGGGAGCGACGTGCCGTCAGTGGGCTGAAGCAGGGCAGACCGTGGAATGATCCTTGGGGCTTGGTTGTGGATGGTGGGCTCTGGTCGCATTACAGTATGCGTGACAGCTTGAGAGGATGTGAGCAAATGAGGCCGTTGTTCGTGTGACCCTGGCGCTATCTCGATAAAGTGGGAAAAGGGGAGCAAGTAATATATATATTTCATAAATCATTTACAATTACCTCAGGACTAATTTCCAAGGAAATATCCTGGTGTCATTTAGGATATCTTTCCAAAGGCTCCTGCTGCCCATGGTTACAATGCTTCTAGTAACAGAGAAATGGGAACTCATTCGGAACAAGTCCTTTGACGAGACTACTTCCTGTGGTACTGCCTCACCAAAGGTGATTTTTCACTCGTTGTGTAACCTCTTACACGCGTAGTCCCGAGGACCAATGTCAATGAAAGAGTTCTGGTGTTATTTAGGACCTTGATAAAGGCTCCTGCAGCCAAAGCCTACTTATCTTCCAGTAGCAGGGAAATATAGGCTCCTTTGGTGTGAGAAGTTCGACGTGACTGCACTTCCAATGATACAGCCACGCCAAAGGTGATTTTTCATTCCCGGTGTAACCTTGAGCAGGCGGAGTCTGGTAACACACACACACAAACACATGTATCATCTATCTATATATATATCTATCTGTATATATATATATATATATATATATATATATATATATATATATATATATATATATATATATATACTGCGTGCGTGTATATGTGTGTATACATAGTTCTTGTTTATCAAAGAAAGGAATTATACTCCTCTTCTAAAACTCAAAGCAGCGGCATCTCTGACACGGAAGCTCTACAAATGGTCTAGTAACTCGTCGTGATCACGACAAAAAAGTGAGGTCCTATAACAATAGCTGACATGGCTAGAGGAACACAATGTCCCTTTATGTAGAAAGATATGTATTGCCTGTTACAGTTCACGTTTGAAAGGATAGGTGACCGAAAGTTTTAGGTAGAAGTGGAGTAGATGTAAGGATGAGGTCACGTGTGAATGGGGGTGTTCAAATTGTTTCGAGTAAGAATGTTAAAGGTTGCGGAATGATTAGTTGGATGAAAATGTCGTGAGATATAGGAATGGAAATGGAATTCTCTGTGTCTAAACCCTGATGTGACAAAGGTTTTACAGATCTTGATTAACAGACTGTTTTTCAAACTCGTATTACAATTTTTATTGTAATATTTTCTTAATGATCTTGTAAAATGCTTTTCAAACTCGTATTACAGTTTTTATTGTAATCTTTTCTTAATGCTCTTGTAAAAAAGATAATTCAGTCTTAAAAGCCGTTTTGCTATGGACTGAATAAGTTGTTTCATAAATTATTAATTGTTTTCTTTAGGCGTAAAACACATATAGAAATCAGTGAAGCTATATATCTATCATCCACCGAAATCAGAGCTGACCATCCACAGGTAAGCCCCACAGACCACTCCCTGGATGTGTGATGTTACCTTGGTTGCTTATTATGTACAGGCACGGACGGAGTGGCAGGGGTTCTGGGGTAGGAGACGGGTCTGCTGTATGCTCGCGTTAAGGGGGCGTGGGCGGTAAATCAGTCGCTGTTTGCGGATGGCACGGTTCTGGTGGCAGAAGACTCCATAGAGGCGCTGGTGTCACACTTCGGGAGTAGATAAGAGCAAAGGTATGGAGGAGATAGTGCGGCAATGGGGTTCGGGATGGGATGATCTGAATGTGAGATTTGGATAGGAATGACCTAGAGGAAATGGGTTGCTTTAGGCACCTGGGGGTGAACGTGGCTGTAGATAGATCAATTGAGGGTAGTAGAGCGAGTCATCGGGTCGAACAGGGGGCGAAAATCGTGGATGCAAGGACGGGCTTAGTCCTGGTAGTGTTGTATGGGTGTGAGTCTTTGCCGTCGGACGTAAAAGAAAGGAAGAAAGTAAAGGCGTTGGAAATTGAAATGCTTCGAGAACGATAGGTGTTGTGAGGCGGATGGTTATGTAAGGGAAGATATTGTTAAAGAGGTGGTCTGGTAATGAGCTCAGTCTGATTTACAGGGCAAGCAAAAAAGACTGAAAATCTATCTCGTAAACATATTCTCTTGAAATAACCAAGTGGCATGTTTTTTTCAATCAGGTTCTTTCTGATTTTTTTTTTTTTTGTGGTTGTTTGATACCTCTTTTTACATGGCTGAAGAGGTTGTATAAGATACCTCCAAGGGTTGTTTCATCGTTTCGATTTGAATCCATTAAGTCATCTTCATGAGCGTGTGGAGAGATCAGTGCAACAGCTGGGAGTAATTGCAGGTAGTTAGATGAGGCCAGTTATACCTTTTGGCGAACTTGCATGCAATATTGCACGCTCATTGGTTGTAACGCAATGCTGGGGCGTATAGTTGTAGTATCGTGTCGTGGCCCGTGTTCTGTTTGTTGACTTTCGGTTGCTGAACCTTGATAATTTGTGCTTCGGCGATATCTATATTTATTTCATACATACTCGCAGTTTCCCGTGCAAGCGAGGTAGCGACAAGAACAGATAACTGAGCCTTAGAGGGAAAACTCCTCATTTGGCTCCTTGCTTTGTTCCTTTAGGAAAGTGTTACAGAAAAGGTAGGATTTCCAGCCACCCGCGCCCGCCCCTCTCAGTCACCTTCTTCGACACGCAGGGAATTCGTAAGCAGTATTCTTATATATGTACGTTACTAGACTTCACCTGCATGTGGTTACGCCTCGAGTGAAAAGACTTTCAACAACAGAGCAATCCAGACAACAGCAGCAATAACACAACACTTCTAACCACACCAAAAACAACACAGCACGTTTACACCACCGCCAACACAGCACGTCCAGACAACACAGCACCAACACAGCATGTCTAGAGACCCACATCAACACAGCACGTCCAGACACCTACACCAGCACAGCACGTCCAGACAACACAGCGCCAACACAGCACGTCTAGCCTACCATAACTCATGACTTTCAGTCGACCATAAACTAGGACATCCAACACGGCATTGCGCCTCATCTCAGTTTTAATCGCCCACTCTATCGGAACTCATCACCGAGTCCTTCGAGATCCATAACCATAAATAAACCCAGGGAATGAACCACTTAACCTAGCCAAGCAGCTTTTCTAAATCCCAAGAAAACTTGGCTAAAGATCTGGGAGAGGGAGTCCCCTCTTCCACCGGACCGTAGTGGGTGAAGTTTGCGCATTTCTTCTTGGAATTGCTAATTCCTGGATTAATCTGTCCATAAATGAAGAAGATTGTCTAGGAGGACGAAGGAAGGTTGGGAGGTAAGAGGGGTCGATACGTAGGCCGAGGGAGGCAGGCAAGGAGGGAAGTGGGTGGAGGAAGATCCAGTACTCACGTGGAAAAGAAACTCTTTAGATTTAAGGAAGACTATAAGTGTTTTTGAATTCTGTCATGGGGGAGGGAGTAAAGGAGAATGAGATAAGGGGAAGAGGAAGGGTAAAAGAAAGGTACAGAAGTAGGGAAAAGAGTGGGCATAGGACGAAGGATGTTATTAGATATTGGGAGGAAGAATAGCCACTGAAGGAAGGTAGGGAAAGAGGAATATGTAAAGCAAATCGGGAAGATGATGGAGAGGAAAGAAGAGACCACAAGACAGAAATAAAGAATATTGAGGGAGAAGAAGGAAAGGGAAAGAAAGGGTGGAAGATCCATCTTTAAGGGAGAAGGTCAAGGCGTCTCTTGATTTCACTAGCAGTTCACGATCTCTCTTCTGTTGTGGTAATAGGAACAGTTTTAGAGGAAGGCACAATATCCTTCAGGATTTTCGTATATATCACCTGCGTGCCCCCCAGACGGAAGGACCTCAGTTCCTTTAGTCATTCCCGGTAGTAGTTTAGAAGTCTTTCAGTACCGACGTAGGTTGTGATACATCCCTGTAAACTTTCTAATTGTACAGCCTCGCTCCACCTTGAGGGGTCATACCCCGGCAAAGAGCGACGCTCTGGTCGGGGAAGAAGTGCGTCGTCAATGGTTTTACCTGCCTCTGCTGGAAGGTCTGTGCAATCCAGTCTTCCAGCTCCTATCGAAGAGAAGAGATGTTGTTCTGTTAATGTTTGTTGAAGGAATGTTTGTCAGAGGCTCTTAATCTAAGGTCCTGTGCTTTGTTCTTCCGAAATATGATATTCTGTTCATTTTGATAATGTAATGTTCTTTTTGTGTCTTCAGCTCCTCGTGATTTAAGAACAACATTATATGCGTTGAAGAACATTCATCAGTGTTCAAGTGGTAGATCTGATCCATAACTGTTTTAATATCTCCTATTGTTTTACTGACGAGATTTTAGTGCTTGCTGTAAAGGATGTTATGAAACTCTGGTTTGTTGTTTTCGCCAGATATGAAAATGAGAAGCCCCACGGAAGGAAAGTTTGCAACTTAGGGAGAAAATGGGGACGGGAGGTGAAGGTAAGAGAAACTGGAAGGGAGTTAAGGAGAGAGAAATAGCAGTAGGAAGATTATTTATGAGCAAGGAAGGAGAAAGACGAGAGATAGATGAGTAAGAAGGGAGAAGGAAGAAAGAGAGAGAGAGAGAGAGAGAGAGAGGAAGATCGGGAAGAACTACGATAAAGAAGAGAGAGAGGAAGATAGGAAGAAGTACGATAAGGAAGAGGAAGTGAGAAACGAATAGCGGAAGGTGAAGAGACAGAAGGAGGAGGAGGATAAGAGAGAAAGAATAATGGTGAGAGAAAAACAAAACATCATTTCTACAATGATGGAAGTAAATCTTCATAAGGGCATAACCGTTCCAGTCTGGAGTCCCTGGGTGATGACATCTTGATACCACAGTCCTAACACTTGCACCAGAGAAAAGGACATATTACATAGCGAGTTTTATCCTTTCCACTTGGATTATTATTAGAGTTATATGACGTCCAGGAAATGCCTATCTGATTTTTATGGAAAACGTTTTGGATTCAGTTGAAATTATCTTCATAAAGTAAAAGAGAAATTGAATTTCTTTATGCAGTAATGTTGCCTCATCGCTGCTGCCAGCTGACTAGTTTGATTTTGCCACTCAGTTACATTTCTGTTTGACTAAATACGAGACTCGCATGATTGGGGTCATCCTGAAATACTCATGACAGACTCGCATCACGTGAGTTTCAACTCATCCTTACTCTGGTCATTTTAAATAATTCAAGTCAGTTGTTGTGATTGGTCGTAATATTCTGCCAGCTTCGGTCTCACAATTTCTTTGTGGGTCTTTGCAGAAAAGGTATCAACGAGAACTGAAAGAAAGAATAAGGAACTCGTTCTCCTATAAAAGATTTTTCCGACAATGTCTTCTTCGACGTCAAAATAGCATGAGTAGAACAAGTTCTTGGATCTTGCTTTCAGTTTTCGTTGCTACTTTTTACCCACTTGTGGTCCATATACCCTAATGACATCAGTGAGATCGACGAGGACGTAGCCAACTGGACAGATAACAGTTCGTAGCTACTTTATTAAAAGTCTTTCAATTTGTGTCATTGGAGTACATTGGGAATACAGACAACAGAAAGCCCATTGGTCTGCGTCGAGGTCATCCGCTAGTCTCTGCACCAAGCACTGTGATAGCTGAGGTTAGAGTAGAACTGTAGGAAGGGTCGTTTCCCCCTTTCCTTCCCAATCTGTCGGGCAATAACAGAAGCCAGAATCAAAGACAGATTGAAGAAAGCCCATGCCTTGCTGAGGCAGAGCAAGATTAATATTTCACAAGAAAGAATGGTATGGGATGCTTGTCTCAGTTTTCTTACATCAGTGCCCTACGCTGTGTTAGTATACGCTACACTCTGGCAATGGTTTCAGTCAGGGAGCATCATTCTTTGAGGATAGAATGAAAGAAAAAATATGTTAACATGCATAAGTGTATATATTTTTTTTCCATTCTTACCATTTTGTAAACACCTGAACTGATGGAAGATCTGTCTTGGTATTCCTACTCATGTTATTAAGAAAATTATTATTATTATTATTTATTATTGTTATTATTATTATTTTATCATTATTATCATTATTATTATTATTTCGTTGCGGTGTCTTCTTAGTGATGGATGATGTCCAAATGAAGGTTGGAAAAAGGCGTATGAACCGGTTTCTTTTCCGCTGCTCGCATTTCCTTTTATGCATCTTTTTCCAGTCGCTTGTATTGTTTGGTGGAGAGGAAGGATGAAGGGTAGGTCGAGAAAGCAGAGGTGAGTCTGGGAATAGTGAAAAGCTGTGTCGATGCTCTTGAATTAGTACAGTTGGCAGGTTGGTTGTCTGTGCCTCAGGGTCTGTCAGCTGCCAGGGTAATGAAGACCGTCAGCCTCAGGTTACATCCACCAACAGAAGAATCTTAAAACACCTTCTTCAGGTATGAAGGATTATTGTGAGGCTATATACTCTCTCACTAGCCTTGTGGCACATGTGTAGCTCGTATGGGATGAGCCTGAGTGACTTGAGTCTACGAAGACTTGGTGGAAGTGAAGATGGATGCCGACGTATTCCATCGAGCTAAGTTTATCGTTCAGAGTAACACCGAGAAGTCTGCTGGACTGAGAAAGCTAGAAGGGGAGCTGGAGGCTCTTGGGTGACTAGGGACAGTGGCATGGCTGGAAATGAGACTGAAGTGCATCCCAGCGTTCTTGGATGGCAATGGTCCAGCCCAGGAAATTGTTAAAGGTGGTCTGGGAGGTTGTGTCTTCGGGGGAGCCTATAATCCACTACGACACCAATGAAGGAGTCGTCAAAGTGCATCTGTCGGCAGGTGCATCCATTAAGGCACAATCTATGAGGATGAGGAAGCACAAGGGATCCCATTTTAGTACCCTGTGGGACGCCGTAAGTGAGGGACTGGAAGATGAAAGATTGGCCCCTCGGCTGATGACGCTCTTTGAGGAAGCCCTCAAGCCGTGTTGATGGCTTTATTGATGACTGCGTTATGGATGGGATAAGTCGAAAGCTTTGGTGTGGTCAGCGAAGATGAGAGCCTAAGAGGGTTTGGCGTTCCTCGAAGTTGTGACAGACAAAGTGTGGAAAGCTGACGAGGCAGTGGATGGAAGGGGGGGAAAAAAAAATAGGTCCTTCTTATTATCCAACTTACACAGTGTGGAAGCCCAGTTAATTACAAAACTTTCACAGACTAAGCTGGCGGATCAGGGTGATCTTAATGGGAATTGCATCCTTGTGTATGCCTGTTGTCCCAAATGATGGAGATGCGAGGAATGTCTGAACAGGATGCCTCGGTAGAGAAGAAATGGTGAGAAAAGGGATGTGTTGAAAGAGTGAGCGGAAAGTGGAAACCTTGTTAGCCCGGGAGATAGAAGAGGGCCTGGAAGGCACTGTGAGGGGAAATTTCTCAAAGCGCATGAGATAAGAAAGTTGAAAGTGAGTGCCGGCAAGAGCAGGAAGGTTGAGCGCGGGGAAAGTGGGCGAGAATGAGATCTAATTAGGCAGCGAGAGGGACTTCAGAATTACCTTTGTGAAGTTATCATAGCCACGCATGCTTGCATCCGAGGTGTTTAAAGGTAAACAGGCTGTTCACACGGTACGAGAACTCGCGAGAGAGACGAGCACGTTCTCGTGTAATAAGAGAGGCTGACGTGGCTAGAGGACGCTTGTCGGTGGCTCACGCCGTCATAGCGTAATGCAGTGGGACTTGAATTTGCTGTTGCGGAATGAAAGACGTACCTTAAACGAGTGGAGGGCAACGTCTTTCCAATGTGGGTGCTAGGTTTTTTCTCCCTGGACTTTTCAGCTTGTGTCCTATTCTCTTCTCTCCAGATATACCATGCGGTATTATAATACTAAAGTATATTTACTGTGGTTGTTATACTCCGTCTGCATATACTGATACGTAAATACGGCGCATCGACAATGCTAAAAGTAGCAAATGTAGCACAGTGCGTTTATTTCGGACGTAATCCATTATCATTAGGACTGCCACAGAATCTCTTCGCATGTCACCTTTGCCACACGCGTCTTAAGAGGTTATCGACCCCCTGCCGGTGTAAGCCGTGGCGACGGATTTCTCGAGACTTGGATATCACGTCACTACCGGCGGAGCTCCCTCCCCGGTGAAAAACAAACGTACGGTAGAAATATGTGTGTATGAGTGAGATAGATGGACAGAATACGTGTACGAGAATTTATATGAGAATAACGTTGCTGGATGCTCTTGGTGGCTGTTAAAGTACGTATGTGGATACAGTTGCCTCTGCTTCCCTTAGCATGATTCTCGTCGTAAAAGCTTCCGTGTTTAATGTGTTGCTTCGGTTCCGTGTAAACTATGAATTTTCGTGGCTCGCTCGCTCATTTTAATGGTTCGAGGAAAGAAACGTTTGCGCTGATTATAGTGCATGTGAACGCACACAGACTCCCACACACAGTTATTACACACACACACACACACACACACACATATATATATATATATATATATATATATGTATGTATGGAAAAAT
>JAYMFT010161836.1:0-12410 GCA_038088735.1 Panulirus argus | reverse complement strand
GTGTGGTAGTAGGGAGACAGACTTTGAGCCACATAACATCAAAGTTGAGAGACTCAAGGTCCTTGAGGCGTGCAACAGGTGTGTTTATGTTGGAGTAAGCACAAACACCATCTTTGGATCAGAAACGTGAGTGGAGATTATAGTTAGGTATGAACAAGGGAGTAGTGAGGACATCATCAGACAACTGTGTCACAGACAAAAGTAAGATATTAAGAGAGGTACTAGACTGATGGTATTCAACTAAGGAGAGGTTACAAGAGAGACCACGAATGTTGGTGTAGTGAATAGAAAAAGATGAAGGTCTCACAGAGATGGAAAAGTCATGGGAGGGGCCGGTACTACAACTGCTAGAGCACTCCTTCTCATTGGCAGCAGAGTCAGGCTGAAACCCAGAGATTCTTAGCACCCCATGATGCCAGGGACTAGGGGCCACTGATTTGACGGACACTGTCATCATGATGCTTATGAATGTTTGAGCGGATAGAAAGTGACAAGAGTACTTATGTGAGTCATATATATCCTAGTCTCATCGTGACTTGCCACACGCACCCTGGATGTAAATACTGACAACCACAATATCACATTTATCTGGTACAGGTCCTGCGCTTTCTGTACTGGTTTCTTAAGCCTAGAACGATCATAGTACTTAATTCTACAGCTCCTCCGTCTTTTAGCGCGTCAGTCCACGCGAACTTGTCCCTTGAGACCTGTAAGGACTACTGCCTTAGCTACGCTAAGTCCGTTGAAGGGGAGGTATAGGAGCAACACGAGCACGTTTACCAGAATTATCAACATATTACGCTCTATGTCCAACATATGAAGGTATCCACAGCAACTGGATTACATCTTGTGCTATCATCATATTGTTTAATAAGCAGAGAGTAAAATGGAATATTGATCTAGGATATTGGTCTTAGAATAAAACTAGTTATAGAAATTGTGGGATTTTTAGGTGTGGAACGGACGGATGGACAGACCTACATCAATATCACTGATTATTATTTTGCATTACCTTGACATTACGTTTCAATCTTATGTTGGTCAAATGATTAACAAAACTCTGTTGATAAAGACACAAAATTTACTTTCCGTAGCGAATGCCGTCTTTAGAGAATGGGAAATAGCGATGCTGTAACCTTTTCATGTCTCGTTCATTGAGCACTTCTGAAAAGGTCGCTGCTTGGTATATCTTACGTAAAATATGACTTTTTTTTTTCAATTCAGTTTTCCCGTATCTCTTTGGAGTTTGTTATGGCCATCTCTACATTTTCCGCCAAAGGTACGAGAAACAAGCAATCCTCACGCGACTTGTGCCCTGGACAGCCTCGTATTCTGGTGAATATTTTTTGTTTTCCAAACTCCCGTCTCAGACATGCGCAGACGTTTCTATGCGCAACATCATTTCTTTCATAGCGATAGACGATACACTACAAATAAAGTGGCGAAAA
This sequence comes from Panulirus argus, assembly GCA_038088735.1. Taxonomy (NCBI): domain Eukaryota; kingdom Metazoa; phylum Arthropoda; class Malacostraca; order Decapoda; family Palinuridae; genus Panulirus; species Panulirus argus. The sequence continues at coordinate 10,962 of JAYMFT010161836.1, read as the reverse complement.
GAAAGTGCATATTTACCCAGTTCTGTTATGATATGAATATGAAAAAATATAAGCCGCAGGGAAAAATCAGATGATAAAACTGTAGAGCCAACATGATGAAAAGATACTTAAAGATACTCAAAGCAATCAAAATAAATCAAGTTTGGGACTAGATGGAATCCTAGCCAATGTGCAGTTTTACAAGTGAGAAAGCAGTCAAACCCAATTACTGTATTACCTCATTACAATTAAACATATGAAAGTTTAATGCAGAGAAGGAAAATGCACGCTGTTTCTTTAAGCCATCTGATAAATTACACCACAGAATGTGACAAAAGTAGCTTAACATAACATTAAAGGTAATATGGGAAGACGGATTAGAGTTCTCATCTAACTGCAACTTAAAAGAAGTAGCAAGCAGAACCACGCCTGAGAATGATGTTCTATCTGGGGTACTACAAGGAATGACTGCTATTCTCTATAGTCTTTAACAATAAGAATATAAGACATCAGTAGCAAAGTAAAAGAAAGAATTGAAAGGAGCTTTGAGGACGACACGAGAGTAAGCAAACAGATTGGATCAGAAGCTAATCAAAAGAATATGCAAAAAGACTTATACATGATTTATAAGAGGGCAGTAGCAAATAAGATGGAATTTTACAATGATAGGCTTGAGAAAATAAGCCATGGAACATGCAAGAATATCAGTACCTAATAAAGGCCAATCAGATAGAGCAACTGAAAATACTATTTATATTAAAGATGTGTACATCACCATGAATAGGAAAGCTATAATTTGAGGACATATTGAGAAGACAGCACTATCAAGCTAAGTAATTTTCACAAAATGAAAGAGAAAAACTATAAATATAATTGTTTAATTTTTACATAAGAAGCACCAACATTACCAATGGAAATAAATAAATCAGAGAGAATTCAAAGTCACTTAAGAAGCAAAACTGAGGGAATGGTACGTATGAACTACCATGCAAGGTTGAAAGGAGTGGAACTCTATAGCCTAGTCGGATGAGATAGATATATGACAGTCTAAACATGGCAACAAACTGAAGGAGTAAATGAATAAATACTGAACCTGAAAGCCTCTCAGCTTGAAAGAACTGATGAAGTCTATGAGAATACTATGGAACATACCAAAAATATTTTCTTTTTGTACTTTTTTTTATGTTAGCTGAGACGGCACGGGCAGCTGAGGCCCTAATCAAGGCCATCCCATTAACGCTATATATATTTATATATATATATATACCCTAGCCTGAGCCAGGTACCCATTTTATTGACCAAGCCCTCGGGGTGGATGAACAGGTGGTTTGACTGTGGACCGACTGCCTCAGCAACCAGGATTCGAACTTATGCGCTCGACCCTGGGCGGCCCGTCAATGCGTCACGGTCACGGACGCTAACCGCTACACCACCATCTGCATTACCCACATTCTGTCACTGCACTCTACTCGCATCCAGCCTAATTTTCACTGTCAGAGTACGCATCCTCAATCATCCCATCGGAGGCACCTCCGCTAATTTCACAAACGTCTTCATTTAGCTTTAAATACGTCACAAACTGCTTGCTGCAAACGAGTGTCATTTTCGTCATCCATAAGAAAATTAAAGGGAAAACGCTGAATAACTTACCAGATAACGATGGCTGCCTATTTACCAAAGTCCAGTACGTTCTCTCCTACGCCATAATCTCACTCTTTGTCTCAAGAAAAGAAATTTCTCAAACAAAATTGGTGTATCAACACAAACCAACAAAATACTAAGGTGTTTCTGAACATTTATTTTGTCATCAGCCAACCACAGGTCACGGCCCTAAAGAAAAATAAGGACGGTGACAACATGTCATGAAAGCCAATCAGTGATTATGATAGAAAACGCGTAGGTTTTTTTTCAGCCAATGAAAATATAGTACCTGTTACGTCATGCGTGGGAAGGCCAGATCTCGCCAGAAAAAGATTTCTCGCGTCTTCTAGAGAAAAGCATATGCGTTTTCTGCTAGATTTCACACTGAAATGATTAGTACAAAAGGCAAGACATATCCAGACATTACATGGATATATTGCATAATCGAAAATATGTATAATCTGAATATTCACAGTATGAGTTTATATGACATGACAGAGCTCTTAACCGATATATATATATATATATATATATATATATATATACGATTCCTGGTTTAAATTTTCGGAACTTCATTTTGAAAAATGGTTCTACAATGAACAGGACGTGAAGCTCAGAGAGAACAGTTCAACTGGAAGCCATTATTGACATGTTGGTGGTGCCTGATACGACACTGAGTTGCTTATCCAGGCTTCATGGAAAATACGTTGTTAATCTTGTTTCTACACAATTTAGGAAACGACTCAACAGGTTATATATATATATATATATATATATATATATATATATATATTACCTAATGGGAGAAGTATCCATAAATTCACAGGCAACACGATGAGTGATCTTTATGTAATAAGAGTAGTGCTAACGTAGACCAATTTATTGATATAGTATGTCAGAAAATAATCGTCTTACACTCGTTACTTATTTCCTTTTTGAAGACGAATGTAATACAGGTTTCGAGAAGAGGCAAAGCTACTTGTTACTGCTACTCTTACTGAGGACGCTGATGAGATTATACGCGAAAGGATGGATGGCCAACGTTGCTGGGAACATGATTTAATAAAGGTACGAAAATTACCTTATGGATGTTGCTGATGTGGCTCAAATGTTCGTCTGAAAAACACACATTAAGACGACAAAGATGATTGTCGAGGATGATTCAGTATATTTCTATATTTCTAACATGTTTCAAAATGAATTTAAAAATCTTGTTGATAGAGTGGATCATCCTTCTATTCATATTCAAACACTTTGGAATATAATCTGTAGACTTTTCACGCTAATTAGGATACATTATTCTTCTAATTGAACAGAATGCATCTTTTTTTTTCTTTTTACAGTGCCTGTCACAATGCTAGCATAAAAAGATATGAAATGTAAAATTTGCTTGTAAAAAGCAGCGACTGGAAGATTAATCATGAAACCATTGTTGTGTCTTAGAAACGCTTGACTTCAACTTATGAGTTGCTTGTGACATTCACAAGCAACCCCTACACCAGCTCCTGTTTACAAAAAGAAAAAAAAAATGTAAAAAGTCCGCGTTATTTTTTCTCTCTTTTTTTTTAACCCAACCTGAATAATGTTGTCCTAAATCAATAGGTAAGCTCATCAAAATGACAGAGGCATTGTCTTCCTCAAGTTCGGGTACGGTCCATACCTTATATATGTCTTATCCACTTATTCAACCTTGTTGATGTGCTTCTTCTTCAAGTAGTCACTGTATAACTGGTTAGGCATTTTTAAACTGTCAGTATTTAGAAGAACTTGCAGTTTATATTAGCCCAAGAATTGTTGCAACGAGGAGATGCGACGGAAGTAACCAAGCCATATAACCGGTTATACATCTATAATCTCTTGATATAGATTTAGATGTTAGTCATAGAAATTAGAAATTCTGTGTCATTATTTCAGTCTAGAGTTTTTTTTTTTCCTTTTACCGTAGAACAACGACGGAAGTCGTAGACCAGGTCGGAGACCACTTAATATTGATGATCGCAATGTGCGTTAAGCACAACAAATTGTCTCACTTCCTGCTACATGCACGAGTCACTTCAACCTTACTCTTGCCAAGAAAGAGGACGTATATACTTTCAAAGCTCTCCGAGCTTAATGTCCTTTTATTCTCGACTGTTGAAATAGATCTCATATTCTCTCGAGAAAATCTATTACTGCCCGACACCTCTGAGAGAAGGAAGAAGCTTGACAAATGTTTTGTTTATTCGTTTCCTCTCGCGTTGCTGATATATGACAATACCTTATCCGAAGTGAGGTTTTATGGTGGATGGGAACCGCTTTGGATAAGGCTCTCAGTACTGATAGCATAGAAGAGGGACAACTCTCAATGTTTCTATTTTTTCTCTGGTCTCGTCTTATTCTTTGGGCAGATATGTATATACATATATATATATATATATACATATCGTATGACAGCGAGGAAGAATCAGGTCATATGTATTACACGTATGATTCCCTAGAGATATGTCGGAAGGTAAATTGGTGCTGGCGCAAAACTAGCATTCTTTTTCTTTGTCTGAAAAAAAAAAGGTTAGAATGAAAAATATTCATCAGATTTGAAAGGATAATTTTTTCTCTCATACATAGCATATTACCCAGGGGTAAGTTCCATGTATACCCAATGTTATATCATTTCTACGCAAGTCACAGTGGCAGCGGTGATCTACGTAACTTTACTTACGTCTGAGAGAGAACGGCTCATCCGTATCGTCTATATCGTTTGTCTGTCTGTCTGTCTCTCTCGTACCCTCAGTCTCTCCTTCTGTAATCTCTCCTTTTCCCTCCATCTTTACATGTTTTTTCGGCACTGGGATGAAATCGTCATTGGGATCACGTTCAATGCTTTTGGAAAGAGAGGCAAAGGATTTGCATATCTTTAAGTAAGGAGTGTACAATTTACTTTCTCATGAACCTTAAATAGCGTGACGCTCTGACGCCATGATCGTATGCGCACCATTACCATGCGCGCCATTACCTCCGTTTTACGCCATACTTCAGCATCCCTACGGTTTGAGGTCGTTAGGATCAACGGCCGCCATAAGACATCACGGACAGGCACTACCGAAGATATTCTCCACACGCCACAGTCAAGACAAGCGTAAAAGAACAATAAAATCGGGGGGGAAGAAAATATACGAATGCTAAATCTGAAGGCAGTGAATCGTCGGCTGATGCTTTTGGAGAGAAAGAGAGAGAGAAAGAGAGAGAGAGAGAGAGAGAGAGAGAGAGAGAGAGAGAGAGAGAGAGAGACACGCGAGTCGCACACACACAACGAAACGATGAATCGTAATCAGATAAAAAGAGCCACTCACTATCAGTAGATATCACAGAATAAGTCCAAAACTTTAAAGAACACCATCACTCACCCAATCACAGAAGAGCAAATAACCGACTCGGACTCCTTCTACAACCACTCTGGACCGCAAGACCCTAGCTAATCAACTCTGGCGCAAGTCTACGAGAAAAAAACAAACAAAAATACTCCACATTACCCACACCAACCCAGTCCCCACCCAACAGATGAAGTGCATCTGACCCAGTCCAAGCAGAACCCCGTCTCCCAAAGAACAGACAAACATACTTATGAAACACCGACTCGGCAGGAGAAACGAATCAGCCCCAAATCGAACACCACCCGTGAAACAGAGTCGTGAAAAAACTGCCCTGATTTTCTTCTTTTAGCCAGTCCTTTCACAACTCACTCTCCTGCTGTATCATCTTCCGAGACCATTACGTACCTCCATTACTCTCCCCCTTCTGATGACCTGAGGGTCTATTTTTTCTTCTTTTTATGCTCCTGCCTCACAATCTCAGAGCAAACTCTCCTCCTCCTTCTCCTCCTCACGGTTCCTCATCCACTCCTTGCTGCAACCTCCCGCACACACACACACACACACACACACACACAACCCTGGCAGTGTTCTGGGGTGAGACCAGCCAAGCTGCTTCGTAACCTGCTTCCTCCTGCTCTCCACAAAACCCGCAGACCTTCACGATCTAGCCAATAATTTGCTCAGCCACTGTATATAGACAGAGTGCTCCCCTGGCGCTGGGAGTCTATAGTTAGATATTTACCGAGTACACATATGTATATTACTGTGTTCATAGGAAGGTAAATATGTATTAATGTGTGATGTGGTAATGGGATGCCCTAACAAGAGTAAGGATGTGTGCATGTACCTATGAATATATAACTAAAACCTCCATGATTAATGTACGTTACGTTAAAAGGACGATTACGTAATTGCCTCCTCCATCCATTTTTTTTTTTTACGAGATATCCACGAACGAAATCAAGGTATGACCATGTTCGTTATACTGACCCTGATATGTGAAGACGGAATAGCATTTCGAGAATGCCACCGCATCTGGTATCATCTCTGACATCAAAGCTTTGATGAACTTGAACTTTGGCTGGTGGTGAATGTATTAAAAACCTTTCTCTCCCCGTCGATCTCCGCCAAAGCGGTCGGAATAATGTAACTAATGAGTTAAAGATACATACATATTTTTTTCTTCCTCTGGTTATCTGACGTGAACAGTGAAGGTTACGCCAGCGGAGAGGAGGAGAGGAGGAGAGGGTTTTGAGAGTAGATCAGAGAAAAGGTATCAAGTGTGGGTGATTATCCATGAAATGAAAACACGACGTCAGAGGGTTGGTGTGGCGTGGGAGGGAATCACTGGATAGATCCATGGAATGGAGTCAAAGTAGGAGCGTGGGAGGGTTGTACGTGGGAAGGGATCGAGCGTGCAAGAGGATCTAATGAGACTTGTACTGTGCAGCAGTGGGTGTGAACTATGCATTTTCCGATGTGTGAATCTCTCCTGAATTAGAGCTCTCTCATGCGTCTGATCATTATTTAATTTTTCGATAATGTACAGTCATCAAATGCAACGTTTTTCTGGAAAAATATCACGGTACTTATAAGTTATACTTCTATGTTTCATATATCTATTTCACGTATCTTTTTTATTGATTAATGTACGTCATCTACTGCAATGTTTCTCTGGAAAAATATCATGGTACTTGTAAGTTATACTTCTATGTTTCATATATCTATTTCACGTATCTTTTTTATTGATTTAGGTTAAACCTCTCTGTTTCCGTTATCATCAGTATTTGCAGCCATAAATTCTAAGGATAGGAGATACATTTGGTAACCTTATGAACTTGTCATAGGATATTGGTGCCCTAAATGAACAGAAGGAAGGTATACTTGGGTGATAGAAGCAAGTATAATGCTTTAATGTAAAGTAAGGAATGGATAGGTATGCAAAGATTTAAACATTTGTGTTTTGTTTATAAAATACGTATTAAGTAAATGTCTGTCTGGATTATTTAAGTGAATTTATATCACCATGTGGAAGTACAACACTTGATGTTCCCACATGGTATGAATATCAGATACAGTGGGATATTCTTTTATTCTTACAGCATCTGACATGGCAAGGGCAAATAACGTACCCCAATTAAGGCCATTTCGGTTGAAAAAATAAGTAGAACAAGAAGAAAGTAGAAATTAATCAGGGGCTCTGCAGTTGTTTGTACAACTAACTTAAAAGGAAAGAAAGTTATATGACGAGGGAAAGACAAGAGAAGGAAGAGTGCTCCACAGCTTAACTGTACGCATGTACAACATGGTAGATAACAGAGAACACCAGAATATCACACTGTCACAAAAGACGTACATCAGCTACAACGAGAGAAGAGAGAGGGACGGGTCTAACCTTGCCTTAGCAGTGAGTTGAAACACTCGGGTTGAGGAAGACAATGGCAATTGCAGTATGGTCATGGTGGTTAGGTATACATATGTATATGTAAGTATACACATACCCTTCAGTGCAAGTGGTCGTCTGGAGACGAAGTCATCTGTTGGTTCCCTCGTCTGGAGGAGGACCTCATTGGCCTCTTCTTCTGGACATTGATTAGCTCTATGATACAGACGTGGGAGGGCGATCAGGATCCGTACTCCAGTATACATGATGCTTGGCCATGTATCTGCTGATGTGTGGACGGAACTGACGACCGTTATGCACAGGGACTCGTAGACAGAAAGAGAGACACAAGCTGACAGAGTGAGAGACAGATGGACACACAAGCAGAAGGACATTCATACAGATATATAGAGACAGACAGGCAAAGAGAAAAGTGTAACAGACAGATACACAGACATTAGAAGACTACTAGGTACCAAGACTCATCGACAGAAAAAGAGAGAAACAGACAACAAGAAAGGACAGTTAGACACACAAGCAAAAAGACATTCAGACAGATATATAAGGACAAACACACATAAACAAAGATACGCAGACAGACGGACGGATAGAAGCATAGAAATATAAACAGATAAAAACACAAATACACATAAAAAAAAACAAACTGGTAATCACGTAGGCCCTTTGAACCATTAGCAAAAGACAGCCAGAAACGCAGAACATGTCTGTAATAAAATAGCCCAAGAAAAGGTGGACACCCTTCTACAAACTTACCCCTTAAATAAGTTTCTCTTAAATCAACAAACGAGCAATTCAAACACTCAACCTGGAAGTTCAGTGTTTACTCTAACGATTTAACTGAACCCGAGGTTCGTTCACCAACTTAATTTGAGGGTACAAGCCCAACAGAATTTACAACAAAGTCACCCTAATACTATGTAAATAGTTACATGTGCTCACTCCAACATACAAGTCATATGTTTCCCGTAACTAGCTTCCTTTCGTTCTTGTGTGCGTGGTTTTATTCACAGCCGTTTGTGTCGAATATTCTACTCAATATATGGATATCTTGCTTCATCAAAGTTACGTATAGATTCATATGAATACTTGGGGAAATCTGCGCATCTACGGCGAGTACGCCAGTGAGTGATGAAGACAAATGAGAGGACCGCACGTAAACCATTTTCTGCTGGAAAGGGATAAGTCACTGCCCAGTGAGGGACGTGTGTATATATATAGTCCACAACTGCTGTCATCATTGGTACGTAACATCGCAAGAATTCTATTCTTGAATCAGACAAAAAGTGGGGAACAATTGATTACCAGAGAGACATTTTTTTTTTGTGTGTGTGTCATAGTGAATGATTCCGAGAGAGAGAGAGAGAGAGAGAGGGGGAGAGAGAGAGAGAGGGAGAGGGTCTCGGGCGCCTGGCGATTCATTAAGTATACTTTTCACCACAGCGCGAGCGGCAGGTGGTGGGTGTGGTGTTCTCCCTAAGGGATCGTTCCCGGCCGCCCCAGGCCTAGTCCAGCCTGTGTCGGTGACGTTAACGGCAACCCTTCCAGATCGATGTTGTCAGTTTGATGGACGCGAGATCAATTATGGGGGCAGATGTGCTCCGGGGATGATGTGGCGCCGCTGAGAGAAAGAGAGAGAGAGACAGAGAAAGAGAACCACCAGAAACAGCTGTTTCCATTTACCTTATATAAATATACAATTATCTACGCTGTTATTTTATTTTTTTTCCAACCTTATGTATCACGATTCATTTACCAGGATATCACTGGTGGTGCTTGAAGCCACACAGGCTTTTGAATGAGAGAGGATCATATATATTAATAGTATCACTAATACTTAATCATTTCCATTGATGAAATATTCGCATTATCTATAACAAATGGAAGAGATTTATTAGAATTAATTAGATTCATTTATTGATTAATCAGTGTTATGAAAAATCAGTTTTGTATAGAAAAGTTTAGATTTACGTAGTTACTCATATTCTTTATCTATGCTTGTCGACACATCTCAAAATAGACCGGCTCACAATACAATGGAATGAATTCATATTCAGAATCTTGCACCATTACTGGACGAAGAGAGTATTTGCTTTATCCTCATAACAAGATACCTATACTGAGTAACAACATGCTTTGAAATTTAGCTACTTTACCTCATCACATCTGATTCAATATTCCGTATTCTGTAGTTCTTCTAACATCATTTTCTACCGGTTGTAATTCGATAAGCTCTCTACAGCAAATTCCCTTAAACACGTTTCTTATGTCCACCTAAATAAGTACTTTCTGAGAAGGGTTCTATTACCTCCATTAGTCAAAGGCCATGTGAGCTGGGCTTCTTCCTGTCACTTGGTGTCCGTAGTCCGTCGTCAGTCGTCCGTCCGTGAGCTTTGGACACTCTAAAGTTACTGGATCAGTCTGACGTAGGCATGGTACAGGATGGTCCTCTGGAGGGTCTCTTCTTATAATGCTATCCGATGATCCCGACCGTATTCCAAGATGGCAGCTCTTTGATTAACTTCTCTTGCATTTCAGTCTTCTAAAATCTCTTGGGCCCTTTTGAACTGAGATTGGCGAGGGCGGTTACTTGGATGGTTTCCTTCCAGAGTTGTATAAGGTGATCCTAACCACCATCCAAGACATTAACTGCCTCTTAGATAACTGCGTCCATTAACTGTTCACATGCCACTCTCCTCTGAAGCCACTGAGGTCAGTCGAAGCCAAACTTGGCATCAGAATTATGTCGGTTTCCAAACTCAGTCACCAGCTTCTACAGTTTTTCTCTCGAATATGCCACCAGTGTTGAATGATCAGTGAACGACAACTGACTAACTTCCCAGGCCCTCTCAGCCGCAGAGACTGCATAGTCGCCCCTCTCTCCAAGACTCTTGCATTTACATACCTCACCCACGAAAACTATCCAAAGTGATCGCTGCTTTCGAGAACTAAAATGACTTAAACAGCCATATAATCTCTTCGTTTTAACGCAGAATTTGGTCAAATTCCATAGGAAGCTGAAGAATTATGAGCAGTTTAACAATAACACAAGTTATTTTCTGTCAAATGGTCAGGTTTGTGTATTTTTTCTGAATATTCACATGAGGTCTACTTTGTGAAAAAGGGAACACACACACACACACACACACACGTAACAATCTATTCTTAAATTACTGGGACAATCTAATACCAGCTTGGCATAAATAGTTCTACGGTTGTTTCTTCTCAGCATTGTGTCTGCTGACTGCAACCATGATCCAAGATGGCCACATGTGCCAAAGAGAAAAACACAGTCATTCAAATCCCCAGAATGTTTTGGATTTAAAGAAGATTTGCTTCGAATGTTGACAACATGTTTATGAGTTGTTTGAATTATAATAATTCAGTTTTCCTGCGAAATATAGAGTTCTGATTAATGCAAATTTCACACACATTAAAAAGGAAAACGCCTAATATTACCATAAATTTAAAGACAGGTTAGAGATAAAGGCTCTGTAAGAATGGAGGAATGTTTAAGAGATAGATAGATAGATAGATAGATAGATAGATAGATAGATAGATAGAGAGAGAGAGAGAGAGAGAGAGAGAGAG
>JAYMFT010161825.1:0-12410 GCA_038088735.1 Panulirus argus | reverse complement strand
TGTGAGTGAATGGATCTTTCTTCGTCTGTTTCCTAGCGCTACCTCGCTAACGCGGGAAACAGCGATCAAGTATAATAATAAGTGATATACATATATATATATATATATATATATATATATATATATTTATATAAAGAGAGAGAGAGAGAGAGAGAGAGAGGTGGGGGACGATAGGGATTTGAAAAGCTTGACTTCATTTTCATTTATCAACGTTTGCTTGGAAAACCATACGTTGTGTGATCTTATGCTTACTGAAATTTGTATAGCTCATGCATGCCTACGGCTGATACTTGTATGCAGCAGATACATGTATTTAGAGGGACAGATGATCATTTAAGGTATGTATAATTCATGAACAGTTTTCACATCAGTTAAAGGGCCACAACCCCGCTAAATATGGCCAGAGCCACAGAGAATTTATTCTCTCTCTCTCTCTCTCTCTAATGCGGTGAGTGCTGCCGGACTGTGCCTGCTTGAGATTACAGGTTACACCGAGTATGAAAAACCACCCATTTGGCGAGGCTGAATGATCATCAGTCGACGAAAGAGAGTACAGAGTCTCTCGTCAAAGAACTTCTTTCTCGCCAAGGAGTGCAACCTGGCCTTGCTGCTGAGTGTAGCGCAGCCTTGAAGTTTGCCCAGGTACCCCTGGAAAATGGGATCCCAGGTTAGCAGCAGCAGGACCCTTTCTGAAAAGAGTTTATGGAGGGTGAAGTGCCGACGGTGGGCTAAACCAAGACGTATAAAGAGCTTAAGGCTAGACTGGATCCGTTAATGAGGCTGCCGTTCGTCTGTTCCTGACACTGCCTTGCCAAGGCTAACAAAAGTTATATATATATATATATATATATATATATATATATATATATATATATATATATATAAATGTATATGTTACTGATGACCGAAAATGATGCAAGGGAGTAAAGATGCGCGTGGCAAAACCTAGGAGCCAGCTGCCAGAAATTACAGAGAGGTTCAGAGCTAAATGTTTCTGTCTTCACCACCATCCGGTTCTGTGCCACACGGGTTACGAAGTGGATGTGTGTGTGTGTGTCTGTCTGTCTGTCTGTATATGTTATGGTTGCTCTTTGTGTATGACTGAGAGATGAACAGCTTGGTTGGCTGTAGGCCGCCTTTCCATGTCCGGGACTCGAACACGAGCCCTTGAGATTCGTGGGTTACAGTGCTAACCTTTGCACCACGAAGGAAGAAAATATGTAATTGCCATATCATGCACCATAACACCGTAATGATGTATTTAATGACATTTATGATAATGATAAGAACAACAACAGCAGTTATGACAAAAATAATGATAATGATAGTATTAGTAATGATAATAAAAATTATATTAGTATTGAGAAGAGTAATAATGAAAAATAATAATGATTTCCATTTTTATTCTTGGTTGATGAACAAAAGTATTCATACGTAGCCACACACACACAGACACACACACACACACACGACAATTCTACGAAACGAGAGAACGTTCTAATTGCTTCAATAGAGTTATCCTTATTATTTTCTTTCCTGGAGTTAACCAGCCTGACATCCTCCGTCCCATCCCGTCCCGTCCAAGTCCATTTCATCTTGCCCCCTCCCCCGTTCCTTCCCTTTGAACATCAGCCGCTCCCCCACCCACACCCCTTCCCTCCCCCTTTTCTCCCGTCCCCTCCTCCTCCTCCCTCCCCTGCGTATCGCAAGAGAGAGTAAACAGCTTTATTAATAAAATCCTCAATCAAAATGGAGGAACTCAGGGATTCGCTTCCGGTACTGGGGCGGTTGGAGAAAGAGATAGATGTCACGGCGATGTTGGAGAAGGGAGATAGAACCGATGTTGGAGAAAGGAGGAAATAGATGTCACGGCCAGTGTTGGAGAAAGGAGATAGTTAGAACCGATGTTGGAGAAAGGAAATAGATGTCGGAGTCAATGTTGGAGAAAGGAGATAGATGACGGCGTCGATGTTTGAGAAAGGATATAAGAGTCGATGTTGGAGAAGAGAGGCAATAGATGTCGGAGTGGATGTTGGGGAAAGGGTTTTGGTATTTCAGAAGGAGAATGGACGAAGAGGGGAGAGGAAAAGTATTACGATAAGAAAGGGGAAGAGGGTAGAAACAGAAAGAGTGAGAAGAAGCGAACGAAGGATAAGAGGGAACAGAAGGGATCGATGAGAACGAAGATATAATTTAGGAGGAATAGGGGATGATGACGGGGAGAATGAAAAAGAGAAGAAGAAGAAGAAGGAACGGAGGTGACAAGACATGTGAAAAAGGAAAGGGATGGGAAAGAGGTGGATAAATATGAAAAAGTGAGGAAGGATGAGGAAGAGGATCAAAGAGGCGGGGTAATCACTTCTCTCTGGCTTCTACTGTGCCCTGCCTGACTGACCTGCTTTGATCTTCTATTTGCTGCCCCTGCTGCTGCTGCTGTTACCCCGGCTACTGCCTCTCCTGCTTCTGCTGCTCCTGCTCCTGCTCCGGCTACTGCCTCTTCTTCTGCTGCTGTTGCTGCTGCAGTTGCCCCGGCTACTGCCTCTCCTGCTTCTGCTGCTACTGCTGCTGCTGTTACCCCGGCTACTGCCTCTCCTGCTGCTCCTCCTGCTCCTGCTGTTGCCCCGGCTACTGCCTCTCCTCCTGCTGCCTGTGTGTTGGCTACTCATTTTTGCATCTGCTTTTGTTTCCACCGCCGCTGTTGCTGTTGCTGCCACTGCCGTTGTTGTAGCTGCTGCTGTTACCACTGTTGTCATAACTGGTGTTACCCTCCCCTCTTCTGCTGTCAGTGATATTGCATCTGTAATATCGCTACTGCTGTTACTGCTGCTGCTGCTGTCGCTGATGTTGTTTCTGCCGACTGGGGTGCTGTTCCAGCTATCTTGAACCGCCAGTTATCTTGCTGCTGTACCTGGTAACGCTGCTGTTGTTCCTGGTGTACTTGCTAAGTGTAACGTTGCTGTTGCTGCTGTTCTTACTGCTGCAAGTGCTGACTTCAGCGCTGCCGCTCTTGCTTCTGTGCCTGTTACCCATATTTTGCTGCTGCTGTAACTATACCGCTCCCGTTACTGTTGCTACTGCTGTTATTGCTGTTAAGCAGTTAATACCCTGTGCCTGCTTATTTATAAATCTCTGCTGTACGTGACTCTCTGATTTGTACCTCGCTGCTAAACCAAGAATTTGAATTTCATTTCGTGTCCTCAGCCTCATCGTTAAACCTGATTCTCACTTTGATCCTAACTGATAAATTTGCTTTGTAGTTTAGATCCGTAATGTTAGATTTGTTTGTCAGTCTACAAATCTTTGTGTTAAGCCTTATTTTTCACCCACAGACTTCAGTGTTAGATTTGATGCTGAATTTAAGAATTACCATTAAATATTTTTTTCAGTTTAGAACATTGACGTCAAATTAATAAGCGTTGTTGTTTTGTATCCATATTCGATTTGTTTAATTCTTAGTTTTTAATTCTTAGTATTTCAGTGATAAAAGAGCAGTGCTACTTTCATGTTAAATCCCCGTTCTCTGTCAATAATCTCTGTCATCCGGTGATGAAATCCTCATTTGCTTATAATCCTTCTCATCCAATGGTTAAATTCCCGCCATCTGCTAGTTAATTTCTGTCACCCTATGATTGAATTCCTGTCTGCTTATAACAATCCCCGTCATTCAGAGGTTAAATCCCAGTCATCTGATGATAATCCCTATCACCCTATGTTAAATCCCCGTCGTCTGAGCATAATCCCTATCACCCTAAGTTAAATCCCCGTCTTCTTATAATAATCCCTGTCACCATCTGGTTGAATCCTCGACATCTATTGATAATTTTCGTCAGTGGCCTGACAGCCTTGAATTGAATCCTCCGTCTTTAACAGTCAAATCCTCTTGAACCACGTGTTAGGTATCATGTAATCCTGCTATCAAACCCCATCTTTTATAATTAAATCCTCGTCAGCCTCCTATTAGCTGTCTGGCATTCTTACGATTAAATCTCCGTCATTTGGAAATAAATCCTCACCAGCCTAATGCTAGACACCTGACAGATAGCCTCAGCGGTAAATCTCCCTGTCTCTGCAGCTAGATTTCTGTCTCCTTACCGTCATATATACTGTCATCTTCTGTCCAATGTTACCACCAGGAGGGTTATTGTGACCCCGTTGTTAAGCCTCTCTCTCTCTCTCTCTCTCTCTCTCTCTCTCTCTCTCTCCCTTCACCATTGAGACCCCACCCGTACCCATGAGTGTGGGGTGGGGTGGGGTGACAGGGGAACGAAGGCATCCCACACCAAAAGCTTCGATCATTTGTTCTTGCGTCACATTGTAACACACTTTGACGGAAGACACATTTTTCTCGGCACAGGTGACATGACGTTGAGGGGTCGGGAGTGGACACACACACACACACACACACACACACAGAAAGAGAGACAGAGACAGAGAGAGAGAGAGAGAGAGAAGGGCAGTAGAAAGGGAGGGAAAAGGGAAGGAGGAACTGTTATGAAGAACATGGATGTAAGATACGAGGGTAAAGTGGAACATAGAGGGGGGGGGGATGAAATAATGATGGAGAATTGAAGAAATATAGAGGTGGGGTTAAGGCGTGGAACGGAGAGCATCGCGCTGGGTGAGGGTAAGAGGCATGGGAGAGGAGGGAATGGCATGGACACCTCGTCAGCCATGTGGTATACAGGGGACGACGTGCTGTCAGTGGGCCAAACCAGCGCATACGAAACGGTCGGGAGAGACCACGGAGAGGTCTTTTGGGGTGTGGATGTGGATAGGGCGCTGTGGAGTCGGTGCATCACACATGACGGCTAGAGAATGGATGTGAGTGGATGCGGCCTCCTCTTCATGATTCCAGCGCTACCTCGCTGACACGGGAAACAGCGAAGGTGTATGAAAAATTACATTTACTTATAATTTGTATGCATATATGATGTATATTTTGTAAAATGTTTTCCCTAGAAAAAAAAAATGACTACATTTACAGTTATGAGCACGACGGTACGGTGGCCTAGACTCTAATCTGCCCCTTAAGGGTGAGGTCGAAGTTCAAGGGTTAAAGGATGTCCGTAAGATGACCTTCTGACGACTGTAGCCAATCACAAGCGTCATAATATAGAATGACGCACTTGGAAACGTCACGCCATCGCCTCACCTGACATGATGACGTCAAACGATGAAAAATACGTAATTACTTCGCCGTCATCGCTGCCACGTGACGTTGTGACGTGATAACCGAGGGATGATAACGTAGTCACTCTGTCATCAAAGGGATCAGGTGTCACAGCGCTTCCGCGTCACTCGACGTCAAACGTTTTTATCTCTTTCGTAAGTGATGTCCTTAGTGGTAATGGCCGGACGGTGGGATGCTCCTCCGCTGATTGGCTTCCAGGGAAATTATGGCCACGGACGCTCAACACCCGCAGTCTGTAGCAACGGCGTCTCCTGGATCTTCAGACGTCGCAGTAACTGGGGACCTTTACGTTCACTCGAGACAGCAGCTGAAGAAGGTTCCCTCCTCTGGTGTCCGAGCTGCCAGTAACAAGGTTTCCCCCACTAGGACGGTTACTCTAAAGTCCTTGACAAGAGTGGGTTTTTTTTATTATTATTATTAGGTCTCTGGGGAAGTTTCTACTCTTGTTGTATCATTAGAGGAAGAGGCCTCCTGTTGTGGTGGCGATCCAGAGGGACCTGCTACACGACAGCCTGGAGGAGGGTGCGACGCGACGGGTCGGGGAAGAAGGGGTCTTGGGGAAGGAGGACAACGATGGTGAGGGGACGCGTGGACTGTGTGCGCCACTCGCTGCTGCTGCTGCTTTTACTAATTCTCGCCACAGTATGTTCATAAGTATTCCTGATGTCGTTCTGGAAAGAAAATGCTGGAAATTCTGAAATATATCAAGTTTTGGTACGAAAGAACATGATTGATTTGTTGTCTATTAGAGGCTGAATTTGGGGTTAACAGGTCACTCGAGAGTGATATATGTGTTAGTACTGAAGACTAGATCTGTCAAGGACGAAGTGAATGATTGAGAATGCAAGACTAAAAACCTGGAAACGTAATGTGTGAAAACCTAAACTTAGCTGGACGGTAGGAGGAATCATGTCTGTTACTGGGAAGAGAAAATGAGGTCGAAGTGGGCGAGGAATGCGTCAGCAAATTCTGCCTGCCACATGTTGTATGGAAGTTCAGGGACAAGGTCTTAGACTGAGAGGAAAAAGCAAGATGGAATAAAGATGTTTGGACCAAACGCTGAGAAATAAGTATGTTTGGGAAGAAATATTCTTTATAGTAAAGAATTATGACGACTGGGTGCTCGAGACTGAAGAAGATGAAGTCTTGGTGGTTGAAAAAAAGAAATGAAAAAGCTTGATTTCATCCGATGGAAGAAAAATAAGCAAGATCTTAGTTGGAGACATGTTGTAAAGAAACGTTGGTGTAAAGGTAATGAGATGCTGGTAAGATGGGATGAAGCTGAGGAGAGATGTAGGGAATATCTTAAGACACTGATGGAAGTGATGATTAAAGAGGTAAGAGCACTCAGTGGGATTAGCTTTTTGGTGAGTGTAGAACATGTGTGGTGGATGAGACTTTACAGAAGAAGAGGGAAGGAGGGGAAACGTTTGTGCATTAAATATGGAGAAACGTATGTGAGCAGAGTGGGGAGTAAGTTGGTGAAGAGCAGAGGTGACACGTTGTCTGACTACATACGGGAAGTGTGAAGGCAAAAGAATGGCAACAGTAAGATCACTGGGTCCGGTAGGGATTACAAACATAGAGCGTATAATAGAGAAGAAAATGAAATAGGTGACTTGAGAAGAAATGGCTATAAACTCTTTTTATACAAAGGTGCAGATAACATCAGTCTAAGACTTAAGCTTTTCTGTATGATTACGAGCCTGTGGAAGAAAAGGTATTCAGCCTCTTTTAAAGTAAAATTCTCACCCTTGCTATTCTTTGTCCATTACTGTGGATGAAACCAGACTGATTTATCCTTAGATAGCTGCTGAGATGAAGTCTGTCGCAGCTCTCTCTCTCTCTCTCTCTCTCTCTCTCTCTCTCTCTCTCTCTCTCTCTCTAACACAGATAAGTTACGTTTCTCTAGTCTGCTGTCTTAGGATCTGTTTCTCAGTACGGGAATCAAGTTGGTAGCTCGCCGCCGCTGGCCTCTTTCTATTCTGTCTGCTTATGTTTTTTTTTTTTTTTCAAGTATGGTAGCAAAATATAAACATAACGATTAAGGTGTGGGCACTCCAGTGAATGTTAAACAGTAAGGATTAGTTTCTTAGATTCGAACGGCCTTCCTATGAGGCCCAGAATTTTATTCGCCTTTCTCACTGCCTCTCCGCACTGCTTACTTGGCTTCAGATCATCGGAGGCTATTACGCCCAAGTCTTTCTCCTCGTTTCCGTTCGGTAGTTCAACATAGTTTATGCTGCAGTTTGTCTCTTTCGTCTCTCCATGATGTCATTGTAGAGTATACAGGCACCAGGGGACTGAACTATGGTAGTTGATGTTCTGTTGTGTAAAGATAAGACACACGATTCCAAAACTTTCAGAAAAATAAGTTTTCTTAAAGGGATTTCATACCCTTGATTACTGGGGAGGAAGGTGGACACAGTGAAGGAAGACGGGATGTAGACGAGACTTTTCCAGTGCAATGAGTAGTGAGGAATGATCTTACAGAAAAACGAAAGAATATATGTGGCGTTTATGGAAAAGAACACTCAAAACTTGTAGGTCATTATGGAGGGTGTAGACCACTGATGGTGTGCTGATCAGCAGTTGTTAACATTGCTTGTGTGTGTGTTGTTAGTGGTAGTAAGAGTGAGTGGCCTAAAGGTGTGAATTCATGAGTGGAGCGTAATGTCATCGTTGTTCATTTGTGAAATGAGAGCGAGACAGGATGACCCGTTGAGTTGTGGCTGAACCGTGGTGGAAGAGGAAGGGAAACCACCAAACTTATTGTAAGCAAATGCTTATGGTTTGTTTGCTGAGCCGCGAGGAGGATTGGCTAGCGTGGTCAGTCGCTTTAGTGGTGTCTGTAAGAGAAAAGTGTTAGGAATGAAATGCAAATGCGAGAATGGTATCTCGTGCTAGAGAGAATGCGACAATCCCAGAAAAACATCAGTCCACCTGGGAGGGAAGACTCGGAATGATATTCAATAAAGAAGAAAATGAAGATGATGAAAGCAGAGTAGTGCAAAGAAGAGAAGTTGGAGGAGTTGTGGGAATTCTGGATAACTGGCACGAGTTCAGTGACGTATGGAAGTAACTGGAAGCAATATGCCTTGCTGCAGCTCTTGTGTGTGTGTGTGTGGATGGCAAACAGTCTTCGGTTAATAAGGAAATAAAAGACTAATAAGAGTTAATGTGGATCTGCTTGGTTTTACTCTGTGAATAAAGGAAATGGATTGGATTAAGAATGAAGCTAATAGACAGATATTTGGGATGAAGAAGGCATTAAGACTCACTGGAATGAAAGTTATATCAGATATTCTGATGATAGGCGGCTGTGTAGGGCAAGTTTAGTTGCAGAAAAAAATATTTATATCCAGTGGAAAGACAGACCACCAGAGAAGCAGACAGACTCAGGGAATGAGCCGCAGATGCCTAAGAGTGTAAAACGTGAAGCGATCAGCTGTAGGTCTTATGGTGCATGAATAAGAAGACGATTTCAGGAGGATATACGTAGAATTAGAGACAGAGAAAACACCAACCACTTAAGCAAATCTCTATTGATAGGAAATACAACGGAAATTTGCCAAAGTAAGTATGCCTGAAGGATACCAAAATCAAATGCACAGATATAAACAAATTATTGTCAAAAATATAACAAGAAACATAAAGTCTTTATAAAGGAGGATGAGGCAACACAGACACACGGCATCGGCTGGGGTTACCTTACCTTATATATTTCCTCCTCTGGAAGGTTGAGTCTTTGTTGGAACTTAAGGAGGGGCAAGTGGACGTCTGAGTCGTGTCCCCCCAGCCCAAGGTCGAGGCTCTGCTTCCTGGTGCAGGGTTAGGAGGTCACAGGACTCTCTCTCGTGAGAAAAAGGAGTTTGTGTGTGTGTGTGTATGTGAGAGAGAGAGAGAGAGAGAGAGAGAGAGAGAGAGAGAGGGAAAGAAGAGGAAGAATTGAAGAGAGTTGAAATTAAGGAACGCGCGAGGTTGATTGTGAGAGGTGGTTATATGGGAAATACAGAAAGCGAGAGAGAGAGGGGGAGGGTAGTGGAATGGGAGGATAAAAGTATATGGGAGTGGCAAACAGATGTAAGAGTGGAGAGAGAGAGAGAGAGAGAGAGAGAGGGGGGGGGGAGAGGACTATTCAGGATCAGTGGTGGAGGTTAGGAAAACAGGAAGAGCGAGGAGAATTCAAGTTGAGGAGGAGGAGTGGGGAAGGTAACATATAACGATAAGAACAGGAAGGATCGCATGGGAAGAGAGGGAGTTGGTATACTGGTCAGCGTGTACCCATGTGTGTGTGTGTGTGTGTGTGTGTACTCTCCTCAGTGATGGACGTAAAGCAAGTGCAGTCTTATCCTTTTGAGACAGTCTGAATACATTTTTCTAATTATCTGTGTTCCTATTGGAATTTAATTGTTTACAGTATTAACAAAAAGGCAAAAGAAAATGATTTTTTTCTTTAGTAGACAAGAAAATAAACTGAATGGTGGTTCTCATCAGGTCGTATAGTTGACCTGATGTTAGGAAGGAAGACATAACTAGCGTGACACGGGTGGAAGGGATGCAACGCTAGGGCGCATGGTGGACATGGAAGGCTGAGCAGGGGAGGAGGGGACCAATACGAGATCGAGACGTCAGCCTAACCAGTTACAGTACTTGCATTTGTCACTTCCGGGATCGTGCAAATAAGTGAATCAGGTTTTGTAACATTTTTTTAGTGAGGTTTAAATGAAGGACTTAGCGACTGGTTTAAGTGAGGGACTTAGCGACTGATTTAAGTAAGACACTCAGCAATTAAGTGAGGGACTTAATGACTGAGGAACTCAAACCGGACGTCAAACTCTGGCCACGGGAACTTGCAGGGCGCCACCTCTGCCGTAGGGTGAGGGAATTTGCTCGCAGGGCGAGGGGGAGGGTGAAGGGAGATTTAGTAAGGGAGTCTACTGATGCCGAGACGTGATCACGGGCAGCAGGTCTCACAATGAGCATTATAATACAGGTCGCCGCGTTATGTGTGGCATGATTGGCTCTTATTACGTTACGCTTGTCACAAGAACTTGTATTGATTAGTTAGCTGACGAGTCCAATCTCTCTGTCCCCTCTACCTCGTCGAAGCCTCTCTCTCTCTCTCTCTCTCTCTCTCTCTCTCTCTCTCTCTCTCTCTCTCTCTCTCTCTCTCCCCCCCAGCTCTTCCACCTGTCTGAATAATTAAACACCAATCCCATCAGGAGGACAGTCTGATCTGAGCCATGATAACCATCCTCCTCGGCCAACATGGCCGCTCCAGCCATTATCATACACGATGTTCTCCACCTTAAGTTTCCCCTCCCCCCTCCCCCCGCCCTCTACCCCGTACGTGCCGTTACAGCACTGTCTTGCCCCCACATCTACCCTCCATCGCGCCGGTGTTTCTTCGTCTGTGATTAAGTGGGTCATCGTGATTTCGTTTCGTTTTTTATGGATGGGATGTTTTTTGTTCTTTTAGCTTTTTATGGCCATAAAAACTGTAGTTTGAGGTAAATCACAGATTTCTCGAGACGCCTGTGTCAAAGTTTCCGGGTTTTGATCTTCAGGTATGGCACCTCGCCCACTCCCTGCTCACGAGGCTCTCTCAGGGGGTGATCTGAGATGTTCTGTTACTCCCCTGATCCTGGAGAGGGTATTTTGGTGCTCCCTGTTCCCGGGGAGGAACAACAGGGGTAGTCTGGAGTTTACTGGTGTTTACCTCGTCCTGGGGAGGAACACCAAGGGTGGTCTGGGGCTTTCCTAGTCCACATCAAGCTTTCCCTGGTCCTGGGGAGATGCAGCAGGGGTTGTCTGGGGTGTTCTGGTGTTCTAGTCCCGGGGAGGCGCAGCGGGTGTGACCTGAGAGGGTCTGTTTCTGTGTCTAGTCCTAAGCCCAGGTCCGCCTCACGGCTCACCACTGCACACCTCCAGGATGCTATACCAACGCTGGCCACACTGGCGAGAGACACCGGTGTTATCTTACACGAAGTGTAAATAATCCACATGAACTCAAAGTCCACCATGTAATGCCTGAACAGTAAATCATTTACACGGCCTCTATGCATACCCAAGTCTCCATTGTGCCCCATTATCCCAGAACCAAATGATCAGCAAACCAACCCAGATTCGTCGTTTTATTTCATGTCCTTGTGAGTAAGTTGCCTCCCTCCTTCCCGAGTGACAGGTAGATCTGCTAACCCCCAGCCTGACGAAAGGTCTGGCTTCCTTCAAACCCCAGTGATATACGTGGCTGATCGTCAAGCGGTATACTTAGCTTGCCGTCAACGGTATACTTGACTTCTAGTCAGCCGTATACCTGTCTTGCCGTCCACTTTCCATCATCAATAAACTGTGTACCGTATTAGAACAGTTCTCTTTGATGGGCGGGATTTAACAGCTTGCTGTAACTGGTACTCGATACCCCAACTTTGAACCAAATCCTCTGAATTGTATGCCTTAGACGACGACGTAAAGCTTTATAGAGAAGACCTAAAACCCTTCACTCACTTCCAAGGCCAGGAGGTTCCGTAAGAGACGGCAACGCGAGTGTAAGACTCGAAGGAACCCAAAATAAAAGGTAACCAAACTGTGTGTTTAGTGCTTAGCGTTACTGACCATGAATCAGCACGGGCCCGTCCGGAGTCGGACCCGCTTGGATTTGAATGTTGGGTGCGGCAGTCAGCCCACAGCCAATCCCAGCTGTTTATCCTCCCCTCAAGGTTGGTCGGAAATGGGTAACTGGCTTAGGTTGTTGTGTATGTGTGTGTGTACACATAGGTGTAAAGACATGGTACGTATACGCAAGTTAAGAAAAGGGGCAACGCGATTGTAAAACTCGTTTATCGTAACACACAAATATTAAAGCGTAATCACACACACACACACACAGAAAAAAATATATATATATCCCAGGTCATCCAGTTCACACATTATGTTTTTATTAGGTTTGTCTCATTAGCAGAAAGTGTGTCTTGATTATTATTATTATTATTATTATTATTATTATTATTATTATTATAATTATTACTATTATTATTATTATATTATCATTATTATTATTAATACTATTAGTATCATTATTATTATTATTATTATCATTATTATTATTATTATTATTATTATTATTATTATTATTATGTTACTATAATTCCAGCAATAAGGTGTTTATACTTGTTATATATAACAACGTAAGCACCGTAAGCATCAAGCTTTTGCT
>JAYMFT010161814.1:7500-12410 GCA_038088735.1 Panulirus argus | reverse complement strand
CTCTCTCTCTCTCTCTCTCTCTCTCTCTCTCTCTCTCTCTCTCTCTCTCTCTCTCTCTCTCTCTCTCTCTGTGCCTCCTGATTAGCCTTCCCAAGGGTGGACAAACCAGCGCTTCCCATGGACACCTGGCGATAGTTCGCTCGCCATGTGTACCCGTATCATTTCTTACACGTGTAAATCCGTAGCAGAGGACGAGGCGAAAACCTGCTTAAATAAACCCGATGAACACCTGCGTCAGTGAAGAGGGACCTCACCAGCAGTCCCATCTCTAGTGGCGTGAAGGACACTAACCGCCGTTGTCATTCGTTCTCCCGCGTGCAAAAGAGCCGCCTGAGTCGTCACCATCGTCGCCTGGTGATCGTCTTGCCCTTCGTCGGCACAGCGGATGACCGCGATCGGCGACGGTACGTGTCGCTGATCATGTCAGCAGCATGTGGCTCCTTACGCGGGGAGGGGGGATGGGGGCGCCCCGCGGGGCGGACAAGGACCCAGGGGCGCCACAAGCATATCAATCGCGGGAGGAATCCCGAGGCGAGGGTATAGTCCGGCACGGACGGCTCTGCCACCATCATTCCTCCTCCTCCACTTCTCCGCTGTTGAACACCACCTCCCCCCTGTCCCCCGGCTAAGTGAAGTTCTCGCAAGACCCCCCACCCCCCTCCTTAGCGTGAGCATATATGGCGTGGGTGAGGAGCTACCGGGGCGCTCCAGTTTATAAAGGAGTTAATTAAGACGCGACAGCATTAGCGGTCAAGTGGTGGGAGTTTGGTGTGTGTGTGTGTTTTGGAGAGGGGGTAGACGTGCCGACCTGGTCATACAGCAGTGGGCGACGACCTGAATAGACTATATCGCTGCTGCTCCCACTTCCCCCGTCTTGTGCACACACACACACACACACGATAGCCTTCTGGTGAAGCGAGTCGCTGAGTGGGTGGCTGGCTGTCCGGCCGCTGGTGGATGACGTTTGCCGCCTCAGTTGACGCCATCTGTGGGTTCTTATGTGCCGCAGGTGGGCGGGGGCTTAAGCCACCTGCCCGACGCCCTTATCACACACGCCGAGGCCACCATCGTCGTCATAGCAACCGCTCCCTGTCTCCCGTCTGCGTTTAATTCGTTGGGGGGGGGGGCGAGACCGTTGAACCTATGACGAGCTTTGTAATCCGTGGGTTCGCTTTATTCTCATGCATTGAGCGTGTTCCGACTCCTCATTCATCGGTCGTGTTCCGACTCTCCATTCATCAGTTGTCTTAACTTCTCATTCACTGATCTTGTACTAACTTTTCATTATTTTTTTTTTTCACAGTGACCGACAATGTCACTGGCAAATAACATGCCCAAGTTAAAGCCATCGCGGGTGAAAGAAAATAGTGAAAGGGAAAGAAGGCAGAGACTAATCAGGACTCCGCAGGTGCTTGCAGACCTGAACCTTAAAGGAAGAAGGGTAGCATGAAGAGGATATGACAGAGGAAAAGAGAATTCCAGAGCTTGGTTGTTCGAGGGTAGAAGGAGGCATCATAACAGCCAATCCTCGAGTGTCAGGGCTCCACACAGAAACTGTGGGGAGCAGCAGCAGCCAAACGCGAACCAAGGGGGGGGGGGGACGCATGCAGAATAGTTCACGAGAAGAATGGCCGAAGTGATAACAACGATTTTGTTCTAACTCCACATTCGCCAATGGCGTTCAGACTTTGAGATCAACATCGCCCATCCTTTGCTTTCTGTGTGTGAATAACTTTCTTCTGATGGCTGCCGGGGAGAGACTAGGTGACTGACATTACCAGGTCCCCTAGTTACATTCTCAGCTACATGCCTATGTATATACACGTCCCGTCGATGTGTGTGACGGATACCACCTGACGGGCCACAGGTAGGATGTGTGGTCGGTATCCAGGCGGTGCAGGCTAACACCAGGAGCTTCGCTGTAGATGTCATGCCACTATTTTTATGTTTGGCTGACGCGGCAAGGGCAACTGAAGCCCTAGCCTGAACTAGTTACCCATTCTATCGACTAACCAACCCCTAGGAGTGGAGGAACAGCTCAGTTGACAATGGAGGAACTGCCGCGTCCAGGATTGGTACCTTCGCGTCACAATCAGGAACGCTAACCGCTACACCATGCCTACATGTCTAAATTTATGTCTGCCTTTACCCATGTACAAGATGTTTTATTGATGTATGTTTTGTCTTCACTAATGTACGTGTTCACAGAGTGCTCGAGAAAACCTTAGAATCATGTTTACTTGGGATTATTCAGGTCATTATCACCGACGCTTTGTGGTAGGTTTCGGATCACATGTTGTCCCCCATCACTTGTGATGGAGGTATCTCATTACCAGGTCACACATTCACCGGGAGGTCACTGTCATTCATTCTCACCATGAGGTAGTTCTTTCATCAGACTGGTCACCTTCACGATGATGCAGATGTCTAGCCTCATATTCCCTCATTGGCTCTTGCATCATGCAAAAAGCTGTTCTGCACCGGAGACATTCCATACTGATTCTCTGCGGTACGAGCGCTATGCCTTGCGGTACCCCCAGCCTGTCAGGACGTTGGTGGCTACCAAATCCCCCTGAAACCTTCAAACTTCAGTATGCAAATCCTCATTTTTTTTTCCAGTTATCTGGATGCATCAAATGCCATTAATATTTCGCCATTCGGGATGTAAATACTTCCAGTGCATCTGCGGAGGCTTCCAAAATATATTACTAGTCTTTATCTGCCCCGATAAATGTCAAGCACTCGATCGTACGTCATTGGGCTAATATCTGCTGCATGCAGAGCAAGTCTTACGGGAACCTTCTCATGCTTTGCGCGGGTCGATGACATCATGATTGGTATTGGCAAACACTGCATCATTATTTTCAAATGGAGTGAGTGTAGTTAGCTCTTTACACACACACACATACACACACGCACGTCGAGAGCCCACAAGAAACTCTGCATTGTCGAAAGATGACAGTATTAATACCAGTTGTGTAGAGAGCTTCCAGTAAACTGGTGTGTCAATAGCTCACATTAAAGTCTGTCGTGTCGAAGGGCCACAGCAAACATCACCGTGGCGAGGGTTCCAGTAGAGAGAGAGAGAGAGAGAGAGAGAGAGAGAGAGAGAGAGAGAGAGAGAGAGAGGTGCACATCTGGCTGGTCGGGTGAGGGCGTTGATCGAGGAGGAGGCTTGCTTGGTGTTGCCGTTTCTCTTGGGCTCACAGCTGGACCCCAGCATCGCATGTGGTGTGTGTGTTGGGGGGGGGGGGGAGAATCTCTCTCTCTCTCTCTCTCTCTCTCTCTCTCTCTCTGATCTCACCTCCAAGTTCATATGTTAGAGGGAAGGTCGGAGGTCAGGCATTCAGTGGCTGATCACATCGAAGGGGAGGCTCTGAAAGGGACTGATGGATCGCCATTGTTCGGGAGAGAACGCGCGGGTCGCTCGCCCTCACGAGGAATGGTGGAAACAGAGGGAAGGATGGAAGGGGGAGGGGGGTAAGAGGCCAGGACCCCGAGGTGGGAAGGTCATCGGGTGAAGGGGGGGGAGGGAGAAGGCTTCCTGGTGCATGACTGACTGCTGTGTCAGTCGGGGGCCCGCTCATGCCTGACCAAACACGACCCCCGTGTTCCTCTCGGGTCGTGGATTGTTTCAAAACACACCTGCACCCCCAGAATGCCCTGCGTCTTGCAGAATCAAACCAAAGTTGTGTTTTACGGTCACAACCCCGTCACGGTACGATCCTTGACCACGACGGTACTACCCTTGAAAATGTTTAAAAATTCCTTACATATACCATTTTTCGTGGAAGTTTTTGGGTTCTCAGGTTTTGTACCGATATATATATATATATATATATATATATATATATATACCTGGGTGTATATTGACCCCGGCACACCACTGCTGATCCTGGACACGGGTCTTGTGTTGTGCTTTTCCCGCCTTCATTCTGGAATGGTCTTGTGTTCCCTGACCTGGGAATGGACGCCAGAGCCAACTTGTCCAACGCTGTGTTGCCCATAAAGATCGTAATAATGTACTACTACTTCTAATAATAATGATAATAACTTATAAAGATTAACAATAATACTAATTATAATGATAATGATAGTATTAACAGTGAGACTGCCAGTATTTTAGCCGAAGACACTGGTAGAACGTATGCCGGACGGAGGCTAAATCATTGAGTGTCACTGAACGACACGACGGGTATAGGACGACGTGTGGGTACCAGACGACAGGAACCGTCGTGGGTGGCGGCGGCGACTGCCAACGGCGGCCACCAGGGTTGGAGCAATTACGCTTTAGAAATTAAATTACAATTACAAATACTTTCATATTTCTAAACTTTGAGCTGTACCCTGCGGCCCCGTATCCCCACTTCCCCCGGGTACAGGATTCCCAGGAAAACCTCGTACGTTCACTCTCTCCAACATCCTTCTCTCCCACACATCACATACCTCTCAGATACGTTCTCTCACTTTTTTTCCTCTCTCTGTCTCACTCCACTCCCACACAGCCATGCCCAGGTGCTCAAGACTTGCCTGGGTCTTTCTCCTCAGCAGCCCCACTCCCCTCCCCTGCGGTGGTACCTCTGGTATTCAGGTACTTCACGAGAGTTAAGCTCAGTAAATCTTTTGATGATCAGCTCATAAGCTTGAAGATATGCAGAATGGCATTACTCCCTCACAAAGGCTTGAAATGG
Source organism: Panulirus argus (assembly GCA_038088735.1). Taxonomy (NCBI): domain Eukaryota; kingdom Metazoa; phylum Arthropoda; class Malacostraca; order Decapoda; family Palinuridae; genus Panulirus; species Panulirus argus. The sequence goes on along the minus strand of JAYMFT010161814.1, from coordinate 7,719 downwards.
CTTACGTATTGCAACAAGGTGATTGGTAAGAAAAGGATATTTTGTACTGAAAGCATAGATATAATTTGTTTTGCAAGCCAAGACACATTTTGTGATTAAACCACTCATATTTTGCTTTGAAATCTTATTTTGTATTGAAAGCAACGTATCTCGTATAGAAAGCAGAGGTACATTTTGTATAGTACAACACTCGAACTAGAGACTTCTCTGATTTACATA
>JAYMFT010161814.1:0-5000 GCA_038088735.1 Panulirus argus | reverse complement strand
CAACCTCCCCTTCTTCCCCAGTTCCTTTGATAGAAATCCACGACTCTCACTTTAATTTCGACCGACATTCTTCACCTGTTTCACCTTGCCCACTCTCTCCCTCACTCTCACTTACTCTCTTTTATCCTGACTAATTAAATCTGGCTCCCCTTCCTCTCACGGCCAGTCTGTTGCGCCTTCAGCTCTCACCCTCTCTGGCCTCTCTCCACTCTCCCCCTCCACCCCCTCTCACAAGACGCATTCGCAGACTTGTTGCAGGAGATCCATTAAAATCCACGCATTAAACTTGACTTTAACGAGCGGTCCTTCGTACCCTGCTGACCTCTACACTTGCCTAATAGTGATCCACGGTGACCCCAGAGATCCATCATGACTCCTTACTGATCCAACATGACCTCAGTGATTCACCATGACCTTAATGATCCACCAGGACCCCAGTGATCCTCCGTGTCCCCCTTGATCCACCGGTGACCTCAGTGATCCACCGTGGCCTCAATGATCCATCATGACCTCAGTGACCCACCATGACCCCCAGCGATCTACTATGATTGCTTTTCATGTAGACGAAACTGGTGTTAGAGCTTCCGGCGTCTAATTGGGTTGTTTGTAACTGTATTCTTTACCGTACCAGGATACTGTTAAACTACAGGAATAAGACTTATGGTGCTATCAACATTTGATTTTTAGGTTCAAATATCTTTGTCTGGCGTCCAAACTGTGTTAAATTGTTCTTCATTTAGAGACGTGAGACACTTTCTCTCTCTCTCTCTCTATCTATCTATCTATCTATCTATCTATCTATCTATCTATATATGTTTTTTATTCATCTGTGTCCATCGTTAATGTCAGAGATTCCAGTCCTCATCTTCCCCCCGACCTTGACTGAAGCATTAAAAGAAAAAAAAATCGAGAGAGGAAAATGAAACTTTGCGAAACGCGCGGACCATCGAAACGCTACTCGTTGACCTGAAAACGTATAGTAACAGTAATGATAATAATCATAATAATTTTGGTACTTTTGCTTGTAAAAGACTTGCTTTCCCGAGGAAGTGCTTCCGCAAGGCTGACGACCCTACTCCCGTCTGAGTTCTGAATTCGTCTTTAATCTTATTCTGCGAGTCTGATGCTGGTATAGTCTGGAGGTATCACGTGTTTAGTCCAGAAGTAATACAACCAAATGTTCGACTCGCTTGGTTGATCGAAAATATTCTATCATTCTGTATTGATAGTGGCGAGGAAGGAGTCATCCATGGTTCAGGGATGATTAATGCGTCTTTCATATTGGTGTGTGGGATGATATCATCTGGTTTTACAAATGTGTCATTATAATGGATGGTTTTAGTTAGTGAATCCATCTTACGCCCTCTATGGCTTGCCTGTCTGGCCATCATTCTAGACTGCTCTTTACGACTTGCCTGGCACGCTGTAATCCTTCTACCACTCTCAGTTGTTGCTGTGTCGCTCTCGGAGTCTACCAAACTACTTCCTCGGTCGTTAGAAACAGACTTTTTGCCCGTTAGGACGAGGGTATAAAAACGTTGGAAATTTTACCACTTCACACAGCCTAGCTTCAGAGTGGACAATATGGCCAGTATCTCCCTGTCCACCGTCTACCAGCGTGAGGCCTGGAACACGTTGACAAGAGGATCCATCCATCATGCCTCCTACCTGGAATCTCTCGACACCAGGGACAAGATGATCTTATCTTGTTGTGGCATCAGAACGCGGCGGCGGAGGCACCGGCATCCAGAAGACCTCTTCGATTTCATGGAGACAAGTGAGGATTTTCTTGAGGCCACAAGCTTCTGTATCCTCATCTTACCCACTGGCTCCCGTTCACATTCCCACCTGAATTCTGTCCAGCACGTACCAGCGGGCCTCGATTCGTTAGTTGGTCACTTCGGCTTTAGGTTTGGTCGACTGTCGGGGTCATCGAGGCTGACATCATCGTTTTATAACCAACAGTCGAAAAGAGAAGATGAAATTTGAGAAACTTCTTCAGGAGCTAAGGATAACCCACAGATCCTCATAACCACAAATACAAGGAAGAGAAATAAAACACGCAGACATACGCCAAAGGTCTGTGAACCCATGTTTGTAAAATGCCTCTAACTTGCATGGGAAAGCAGTTCCCGCCAGTAAATCTCCTTTATGGACTATCTGATCGCGCAGTATATTATGCTTGCTGACCATGACTCCCAGCAAACAGTACATATGTGTGTATATATATATATATATATATATATATATATATATATGCAGGATTCAGTGGCTATCGATAGTTTAAAGGTGAGTGTGTTAAGCCGAAGCTGAACCAGGACGAAAGAGAAACAGTCAGGTGATGTCCAATATTGTAGAGAAACAAAGTTTGCGAATCTTTTGATTTTAACAAACTGTGTTGTCGCCCGTTGCCGCGCCCCCCGCCAGATGGGAGCAAATCAAGGCTTTTGTTTGGACACGTGATATTATGTTACGTTCCAAGTTGCAAGGTACTGCAAGATTTTACACACACGTTTTGTTTCCGCGGGTGAAAAACCTGTTGGGGGGGATACGTTCACGCCCGCTCTTGTTTTTCAAAACAAGAGGTACATATAAGACTTATGAAAACATGGGATGAAACGAAAGACTCGTGTGATCCACCTTTTCAAAAAAAAAAAAAAAAATAGTGAACTGACATGGCGGGGTCTGAGCCTTTCCCACCCTCTGTGTCAACACCATAGATCTGCTTCCAGTGTTTTCCCCTCGACGGGTCAGGATTTTACAATAGTTGTTTTTTTTTCTTTTACTTTTCCTGCGATATCTTGCAAAATAATTATCTAAAGAAATATTTCGCACTAGATAAATATGTGCATTTCTTTTTTTTCCATAACGCAGTGTTGGTAGATCGTAAGATATGGCATTTATGGCCGTAAATCACGTGTTTCAAAACACACACCTGAGAGGCGGCTGGTCGGAGACTCGTCTCATCCCAGAAGACACGTCAGCAACTTCCATGCGACCTTAAACTTCGTCTCCAACTTCTGGTTTGTAGATGAAGTGAGAAGAGACGTGATCTTAGAAGCATCACTCATCCCTGAAGAAGGTAATTATAACTAGACGTCGACGGCCTTTATCAATTATCCCGGCAGTCGTTAAAGCCTAAAGGCCCAAATTAAACAAGCGCCCAATATATAATTTGTAAAGAGTAGGCGTTGCCCGTAGATCATTGTTGCACGGAGTGGGTCCGGGTAGCGTGGGATTTGTTTCCATCAGTAAAACAATTCCACACAGTATTACTGGAATCGCTTTTCCAATGTTAACTGCAGAATAAAAGTTTTATGAAATGGCTTAAAAAAATGTAACTGGAAGTTGGAGAAAATATTGCGTGAAATTGGTAATAACAAAAAATACGTGGATTTGGTCTCTGGGAAAATGATGTTGAGCAAAACAGGAAATTTGACAAAGTGGCAGAGATGAGATCTTTATGGAAGACGTGACGGATTTCTTGACTGTTGGGGAAGGCGGAAGGGGGGAACGATACACCGATGTGGACACGAAAGAAAGACCAACACTGGCCACCGTTGCTGTTGACTCCTGTTTGTGTGTATGCGTTGTTAGGGTCCGTATGCGTGTTTGTGTGTAGGGGTGTGTTCGTATGTGTGTTTGTGTGTAGGGGATGATCGTGTATGTGTTGGTGTGAGGGGAATGTATTTTATTTCATGTGGGGTGTTTTGTGTATTTTATTTTTCGATTTCCCCCTAACTGGGAGGTAGATTTACACTCGAGGGGCCCGCATCGCTCAACTCCGCGTGTCCCTTATGCTTCAACCCTTGACGACGAAGGTCACGACCCTTGAGGATGAGGCTGCGACCTTGAGGAGGAAGGCGCAGTCCTTGAGCACGACGGTGCTGCCCCTGAGTATGACTGTGCGATCCTTGGACACAAACAGCTCACTCGGACCGTGAGAGTCGAGCCTTCCAGCGTTATCAGTGTTTACATCCTTTCCACTCGGCTGCCTCCAGATGGCCACAAGCCTCTCGCTGAAGTAACGCCTCCGCACGCCTTTCCAAACACTTCCCCTGCCCAGTCTCGAAGGAATTCAAACAGCAACGGACCACTGGGTCGCCTCCTGCTCTGTACTCTTCATCCGTAGAACGTGTCTATTCTAACCACATCTTGTGTCTTTACGAATACAAAATTGGTCACCATTGTCCCCACGTATCCCGTTTCTTTTACTCAATGTTAGGAGACCGCTTTTCTCTCTTCTTTTTTATCGTGTTATTCTCGACTTTCGTTGGTGCCCCTCTGGTGCCCAGTTGACGGTTTGGTTGTTGCCTTTAACTGGTGAGGTGGAGAGATAAAGAGACAGATGTATCTCGCACGTCAAGAGAACCCTTAGCCAACGCAATCACTAAATCATAAATAGTTTCTCCATATTTGAAAAACAGCGTACGTTACAGTTTGTCGGGTTCAGCAGATGTTGGCGAGTTGCAATAATTGGTGAGCGAACTAACAAGCTTTCTGTCTTGACGGCTGTCATCATCAGGGTGCTGTCACTGGTGCCAGGAGACACGAGACCAGTCATACAAGGTACCTGTCGGATAGAGTTTGCCTCAGCTGACTCCCTCCCGCTGACACACGTAAGGAACAAACTTAAATCTTTTAAAGTACGCATAAAGTATTGCTGAGTCACAGATCCGCTCAGGAACAAATTGCATCTTTTTGTTGGGTTCTAAAGTCTATTAAAGATTTGACAAATATTCTTCAACGCAAGAAAATGGAGGCAACGGAGTATTAGTTGAAATACCCACGAAGAACCAGAGTGTTCATTTGTACACTTTTTAAACTTCGCATTTTCCCAAATTTATAAATTACGGTCATATGCTTGATTATACTAGAGATAGCGTTGTGAGTAAAGTACCTTTTTTCTTGATAACACGATTAAGGAAAAGTATATATATATATATATATATATATATATATATATATATATATATATATATATATATATATATATATAT